>CM059287.1:8247778-8257778 GCA_030347295.1 Setipinna tenuifilis | reverse complement strand
CCGACACTAATTTCGGCCCCTCTTCATCGCTAGGCATTACTTCACCCCCGGCCGCCGTGATCCGTCCGTGCCTGCCAGGGAAGAGCTGCCGAGAGCCGAGGCACTGATTGATGATGCGGTTTATGCAGGGGGCTACCTGATACAGTGCGGCTCCAATTCCTTCAGGATTCCCTTGTCTTCTGCCGCTGCAGAAAAGCTACTTCTTTCCTGCTGTTTTCTGCATCATTCTCTCTCTCTCTTTCTCTCTCTCCATCTCTCTCTCTCTACTTCTGTTTCTCACCCTCCCTTTCCCTCACCCTCTCTCTCTACCTCTTTTTCTCTCCTTCCCTCTACCTCTCTCTCTCCATCTCTCTCTACCTCTTTTTCTCTCCTTCCCTCTCCCTCTTTCTCTCTCCCTCCCTCTTTCTCTCCATCTCTCCCTCTACCTCTTTTTCTCTCCCTCCCTCTCTCTCTCTCCTTGCCTCTCTACCTCTTTTTCTCTCCTTCCCTCTCCCACCCCCCCCCCTTTCTCTCCGTCCCTCTCTCTCTTTCGCCATCATCCTCACTGCCAGCCTACAGGTCTGTCCCTGGGGTCGACAGAGATACAGTGATGACTGACATATCAGCCCGGAGACAATGGGCGCCGCCACAGAGCAGTAGAACTCCCACACTCTTTTTTTCTCCAATCGCAACTAATTACTCCAGTTCAAATCCTTCTGTTGTCATGGCAATTGCCTTTTGGGGGTTTGATGCTATTAATGCACAAGTGACTGCACGCCACAGTGTGTGTGTGTGTGACAAACAGTGTGTGTGTGTGTGTGACAAACAGTATGTGTGTGATGCCGACTGCCTGCTCTGCACTGAGCCGAGCCAAGCCTTTTAAAACAATGCCTCCCCCTAGTCTCGGGATAAATTAGCTTGTTTTATTTAAGCGGATGTATCTAAAATGCAAATCGATAATAATGTGTAACACAGGCATGTGTGATGATAGGACCACAGTGCAGTTCAGTGCAACGTTGGAGACGTAATATTTTTTAAAAAGCTGGTATAGTTTGCATATAAAAGCTAACACACATTTATAGATTATAATTAATTCTGCGATGGCAGAGGAACGAACGACTGGGGGATATCATGTGTGGCCACAGAGCACAGCCTGTTGGAGAACATCAGTGAGGCGCTAATGTGGTGATGACTGTAAACACACCTATAAATAGTCCCGTGCATTTGCATGTTGCTTACGCAAAAGACGCAGTCAGTGACAGTGATTATGTGGGCACTTACTGTGAACATTAAGCCTTGAATATACTTAGTGGCATTACTTTGTACTAGCATCTGGCTGGATTTTGTTCACATCCAGCCATGCAGCCAAGATGTAGACTACAGTAAGTCCTGCTGCCACTGTGTTTTAACCAGTGATTTTCTAATCCAGCCTGATTGATAATATATACAATAGACTAATAAAAACTACATGATGATATTACCAAAGGAGTATAAACCTATTAGAGTGTTTTGTTGTAATGTTTTCACATTGTTCTTTATAATCAAAGCAAACACAGTCTTTTTATGATTCTCTCTTGCCTGAAAATCTCATCCCACATCACTGTCTATCCTGTGGCATGTGTGTGTGTGTGTGTGTTGTGGGGGGGTCTGTGTGTGCATGTGTGTGAGAGAGAGAGACAGAGAGAGAGAAAGAGGAAGAGAGAGAAAGAGTGTGCAATAGCAATGAATAAAAAGAGAACGAGAGAAAGACAGGAGGAGTGAGTGAGAGAGTGCATGAGAGAGAGAGAAACAGAGAGAGAGAGAGAAAGAGAGAGCGAGAAAGACAGCGGAGAGGTCAAGTGTACACTGCACGTTCTCTCCTATCACAGAAGGGGGGGGGTGGACTGGCAGAGGTCTTTTACGCAGCGCCCACTCCACTCCGGTCCACTCCACTCCGCTCATCCCACCCCACCACATCCCATCCCAGAGGATGTAATGGATGGCCCGGCAGGGTTCAAGGAGAGGTCAGGGCGAAATGAGGGACAGCATATGTCAAACAACACATAAAGGAGCGGGGCGAAGTGGGCTCATAAAGGCGCCTCTCACGGCTCCTGTCTGCCGCCCAGCACTGGAAATGACCCTCCGCCGGAGCGCTTGATCATCGTTACGGGACGAGTGAGCGGCACACACACACCTTCAGCACAGTGAAGGCCCTGATCCCCTGCCTGCCTCAAACCCATGCTTTCACACTCATTAGGAGGGTATATGAGTGTTTGTGGGGTGATGTTTATGTGTGTATGGATGCATGTGTGTGTGTGTGTGTATGTGCCTGTGTAAAGGTGTATGTTTATGTGTTTGTGTGTACGTATGTGTGTCTGTGCGTGTGTGTGTGCGTGTGTGCATGCTTGTGTGTGTGTGTGTGTGCACTCGACATGTACAGTGTACGACAATGTACACACAATGGTGGGGGGGTGGGCAATAGTAGGGTTACAGTTGTGTCTGTTACTACCCGTGTCAAGTTTTCGTTTTGTTTTGTTTGCTTGTTGTCACGATGGTTTTAAAACAAAATGTAAAGTGCATGTGCCCTGTATTTCTGTATATATTCAGCATGTACGTGTGGTTCTCTGTCCACGTGCCAGCCCTTTAGGTTGTCCTTTCTGCCACCACGGGACCGACCGACTCCGGCCGACATGCGTATGCGCTTCGCTAAAAACACCATGACCCCTTTTCCCCGCCGCCGTTGGCTCCCCCGGCTCCCCCGGCTCTCCTAACCCCGCGCTGGTAATTGTTTCTGACGTTAATTTACAGACGCTGCTCAGCTCAGCCTCTCCATTAAAGTTTTGCCCTATCCTTGAGTCTCTCCAGCCGCCCGCAATCGCAATGGCCTTATTATTCCACTCGGGCATCATAGTGGCCACCATTAGGGGGGCGAGCAGCCTTCGAGGACCGCGTCTCGCATCTCGTGCCGCCATAAAGACAAAAGCCCACGGAGATAAGTCACCGCCGCTCGACAGACGATTTCATTTCCAAACCCCGTAAATCAACGCCAATAGCGTTATTATCACCATGTGTAATGCGAACGCCAACCACCAGGCCCCCCCCCACTCACACGCACGCACACACACACACACACACACACACACACACACACACACACACACACACACACACACACACACACACTCGTCTCCTCCTCCTTCACCCATCAACCCTTGATTACACACCAAAGGGCAACATGTCTTCTGGACAGTCGTCTGGTCTGGACAAGAAGCACAGGCCCTGAGTGCTAATAGCCTCAGTAGCCCCTCCACCCTCATCCCACCCTCCGCTCACTCCACCCCACACTCCTCTCACTCCACCCTCCGCTAACCCCCACTCCTCTCACTCCACCCTCCTCTCACCCCCACCCTCCACTAACCACCACCCCACACTCCTCTCACTCCACCCTTCGCTCACCCCCCCTCCTCTCACCCCACCCTCCTCTCACCCCCACCCTCCACTAACCACCACCCTCCACTCACCCCCACACTCCTCTCATCCCCACACTCCTCTCACCCCCACCCTCCACTCACTCCACCCCACACTCCTCTCACTCCACCCTCCGCTCACCCCCACACTCCTCTAACCACCACCCTCCACCTACCCCCACACTCCTCTAACCACCACTCTCCCCTCACCACACACTCCTCTCACCCCCACACTCCTCTAACCACCACCACCGTCCACTCACCCCCACACTCCTCTCAGCCCACCCCCCCTCCCCAGCCTCCTCTCACCCCACCCTCCGCTCACCCCCACCCTCCTCAGGAAATGGACCACGTGTTGAAAAGGGAATCAATCAGGTTCAATTTGTTCAAGGAACGTCTGGCGTCTGTTTGCACATGTCTCCTATAAAGAGCACATCACATATTTGATTTCTCCCGTAGGAAGCTGGGCCTTTTTCCTTTCTTTCTTTCTTTTGAGGTGGATGTTTCTGGAGAGGCTCTTTTAGAACAATGTGAAAAGATTTAGTGCTTCAAGCGGGAAGTGAGAGAAAACCTCCTAGCTAACTTCTTCCTCACTGGAATATCACTTCTTGGCAATTAGACACCATTAATGTTATTAATCAAATTGATTCGTTGAAATTTACTGGACACTACATTTTTTGTTTGCTTTTTTTTAAGGTACAGTGGGCCACTTTAGTAATTTTTAAAAAAATGTTTAAAACTGTGGTTCATTGGTTTAAATGTCATCTTAAACTGGGCCAATTGTGATTCAGCATGCCTAGTGCAGGAAAAGCATAGCATTTCTGCTAGGTTAGCTTCACTGTCTGCCACAGTGGCAAGGACAACATGGATATAAAAATCATAACTGTGACAGCATTAGCCACTCGGATAGAGCTATGAGTAGGACAATTAATTGCAGCCTGCGTGATAGGCTAATTACATTAGTTTATTACATTAGTTTTTTTGATTAAAAATTGATTCATTGTGCAGCCTTTGCCAGGAGACTGTATGAGAACACCACTTGTTGTTGTACACAAACACACTCAACAGACAGCTAACCAGATTTTGTTACCCTGTATTTATACATGTGTAACGACAATAAAGTTCAATTTAATAATATTTTATCTAATCTAATCTAAATCTAATCTAATCTAATCTATAGATGTGTGAGGAGGAATCTGCTGAATACGCCCTTAAACACTGCACTGGGCTTAAAGCAGCTTCACTTCACAGTAAATTCCTTTAACAGCTTCCTCTCCCTGGCGACACTACCGCCTCCACAGGTGTTCCGTCACTAACACCTGTCGACAAGTTAACCGTGGCCACTTCACCCGTCATGTCTTCCCGCCGTCATTAGCATCGATGACACGCTGATGCCCTTCTCTGTTTTACCTGTTACCTGTTGGAGTCGTCGCAGAGCTTTAGCGATCAGGGGTGTTAAGTGGAGAGGCTGCGTGGCGCCTGTGTAGTATCTGCTTAGCGCAGTGCTGTGAGAATATCCCCCTTTAAGCTGATTAATTAGGGCTAGGTGCTGTATCAGACGAGGCCATATGTTACTGTGGAAAGCTACCTGCAGCTCCTTAGAGGTGTGCATGGAGGACTGGCTGTAGGTGCAACACAAATTTGTCATACAGTAAAATATAATTATTATAATATAATTTATAGTATAATAAGTTGTATTAGTATAGTACTAACATATAGTACAATATATTGTCATTTTAATGTAGTAAAATATATTGTATAGTATAATATATTGCATTAAAGTATTAAAGTATAGTTTAATATATTGTAATTTTAATTGCAATGTTAACTGTGTTCCAAAATGGGAAGCTCACAGGAACTCCAGAAGTAGTTCAAACTGTTCTCATAATGATGAGAGAATAAATTAACACAACATTTGTTCATGTTTTGACATTTTTCATATTATGAAAAGTAAGCTGCCACTAATGTGAAGGCCAAGCTGCTAAACCCATAGTGTTTCGCTCTATAGATGCTAAGATCTAGGATAACAGTTATGATTTTTACATATTAAATCAACTTTACATTATCATGAATAAATGATAACTCACACTAATGTGATCACACAGTATATGCAGACTGTTCTCTATTTTATGGCACTGGTACTATGCACCTGTATGTGTGACTGTAAGATTATCTTCACATGACACAGATTTTCGAGATATGAGCTTCTTATTTGAATGTAATTTAAATGTGTTAAAACATTAAAGGTCATTGATGTTTTTCCATGACACAGGTCTTTGAATGTGAACGATTTAGAGGAACCATGATTTGGGTGTGAGGTATTATCAATGTTTATTTAATTTCAAATCTGTATCTTAAGGTATTATCAGAATGAATGTACCCCCCAAATGCTAATACTTGGACCTTAAGGTACTGATGTGTACCTATTAAGTTCTGGAGAAGGTACAGACTAGTTGTCAAACAGTGGTTAACAGGTACAATTATGTGCCTTTGAGGGTACTGCTGGTGTGACAAGTAAAAGGACAATTCTTCACCTCCTTTTCTGAGAGTGTAAGTATTTTTGCAGATTGGTTGTTAGTTAAATAAACTAACCCAGTTGACACATGTTTATGACTCTGTGGCACTACTGGCGTCTTTTGTGAATAAATAAAATGTATGAGATGAAGGAGAGGAAATGTCTGATTTCATGTCATGCAGCCATATTGCCTGTGTGTCTGTACTGTACATCACAGCTAGCAATTCACTCACACCTGTGAACTCACCTTTAAACAACCGGAACAAAGTAAAACTCAACAAAAAATGGCCATCATGACTGGAAATGGCAATGTGAATATGTTTATCCTTCTCCTTTGCACAGATTGTGCGCTAATATCATACAGTGTGGAGTGGATGCACCGGCAATAAGGGAAGCGACTAATTGTGGCGCTGGCGGCAATTGACTCCCTTGTTAAATGCACCTGCTGTGAAAACACAGGCTCGATAGCAATCTCCACAAATAAACCAAACTGCAGAGAAAGAGAGACGCATACAGACTGAGAGAGAGAGAGGGAGGGGGAGGGGGGTGAGAGGGTGGGAGAGGAAAAGAGGCAGGGGGAGAGAGGTAGAGAGGAGAGACAGAGAGATTGAGAGAGAGAGATGGGGGGGAGTAAGGGAGGGAGAAGGAGAGGGGGGAGTGAGAGAGAGGGAGAGAGGATAGAGGTGGAGAGAGGGGGAGAGAGAGAAAAGGAGAGGAGAGACAGAAAGATGGAGAAAGGGGGAGAGTGAGAAGGAGGGAGAGGGAATAAGAGAGAGAAGGGGGGAGCGAGAGAGAAGGAGAGAGAGGGAGTGAGATAGAGGGAGAAAGAGGAGAGACAGAGAGATGGAAAGAGAGGGAGGGAAAGGGAGAGATGGGGAGAGATAGGCTTCTTGCTTCTGTGTGTTTGCAGCATGAGATGTGTTTAACAAGGGAAGGCAAGGCTACAGCTTGACAGGGTTCCATTTCAGTTCAAACACACACATGAGATTAATACAAAAAAGCTCTCGCTTCTCAGAAATGACAGCGCAGAGGAAAGCGCCCGGAGATAGACTTTGATGGACACAGCAGTCAATCTGTGCAGTTCTTGGGAGTGAGCATAACCCCTGGTCTTTTGTAGCTGGGTACAGACAGATTCCTTCTGAACAAGCCGAGGAGGAGGGAAAAAAGGGGGGGGGGGAAGTAAGATCTTAATGGAACCACTAAATCTTCTGGAAATTGCCACAGCTGCAAGTTCCTCTCTTCCAGAAAAATATGAATTTCTTCTTGGGCCATTTGAAGTTGTTGTGATAGCTATCAACTGCATGACGGATTAATAAATAAACATAAAATGCATGCAATGTGTTTACTGACATGGGGTGCTTAAAGAAACAACAACATTCAATCTTAAGTACACAGCAGGTGTTATACTGCTTTGGCTGTACTAATATTTGTTTGTTTGTACACTCATTTATTCTTTTGAACATTCATTTAGTAATTAACCCACTCATCTTATTATATCCCCCTTTTTACCTGCTGTTTTAAACATAACAAAAATGGGACCTCACGCCTGACAACCACGGAACAAAACAGTTCCAGGTGGGCACCCTCCTTCCTTCCCTCT
This sequence comes from Setipinna tenuifilis, assembly GCA_030347295.1. Taxonomy (NCBI): domain Eukaryota; kingdom Metazoa; phylum Chordata; class Actinopteri; order Clupeiformes; family Engraulidae; genus Setipinna; species Setipinna tenuifilis. The sequence goes on along the minus strand of CM059287.1, from coordinate 8,250,238 downwards.
CCCTCGCCCCCCTCCCTCCCTCTTCCTGCCTGGTCAAGGCAGCCTTCAAATGGCAGAAAACCCATAGAGTACCTGGTGCAGAGGGAGCAGCTCCATTAGATAATATGAAATCTATCTTGATTTCCAAACTCTGTCCATTGGCGGTAGCGGATCAATGGCGGAGCTATCTTTTGAACTGCTTACAATAACAATAAATTGATGGGGCTGAAACGGAGCAAGCGAGGGTAATGCACTAACAACACGACACAACAGCTCCTCTTGAGGAATATTGACATGCCATACGGCACATTCATTCATTACGTTGGCAGTTAATTGGTTTAAAACCAGACGAGACGAGGCTGAAGCGCATTAGTGAAACACACTGTGGACGTATTGTTTTTTTTTTTTTTTTTTTTTTTTTGGCTTTCCCGCCACTCGCGCGTGACTGTGCTGCTCGCTCCCTCCGCAGTGCAATACGGTGCCCGGTGGCCCACAGGATAGACAGAATGCGCACGGGCGGAGGAAGTTTATATGTCGTTTGCATTTTATCGGCCTGGCTACTGCTTCCTGCCTTTGTGTGGCGTGCTGGGATAGACAATCTAATCAGATTCCTTTTTTTAAAAGATGTAAGCCTGACCTCCTTTTTTTGTTTTATACAGTATAAGCTTTGTTTTGTGGATAGGAACAAACTGTGATCAAAACAAACGGTGGACTTATGTGTAATATATAAACTACTGCAAGTTAATATGAGCTTTGCAGGATAGAGGATATGGCTGTGTATATATGAATGCTTCTAGTATAGTAAGGGTCAGTGTTGAAAATAGTCACAAAGGGTGTATTTTTAAAAAGTCACGTCACTTTTTATTAATCTACTCTGAAAGAACAATGTCTCCTCTTTTCTTTACACGCCAGTATCACATTAAAAATGTCTGAGAGAATTAGAGAATCACAGTTTGATAATTACTGCCTTGTGGTGATCAGTTCATGCACTGATTGGTTTTCCCTGTGATTTGTCAGTTTTCCTGTGACTTGTCAGGCGTTTCCTTGGTGCTTACTAGTGTTGTGATGTGAGTCCAGAGGAGAAGCTCGTCTGTTGGGCTGTAGAAGGACTTCTGCTGCCCTCCATGGGGCTCCCAAGCTGTTGCACTGCTTTGCAACTTCAAGACATGCCCACACACGAGTCCTAACACACTCTTAAGGTGACAAAAGGGCAACTTTCTTTTAAGTAAGGTATCCCTACAAAGAGATGTGTCTTTGACATTTTGGCACTGATATTAGAAAGATTTTTGTCTTTAATCAGGGCAAGTTAAATCCTCAACCTGCAACTTGCTTTGATCATCAAATCAGAATGAAAGGATATTATTCTTGCTTGGCAACATTGCGCAAAATGTTGCCCCATTATGCAACCTTTGTATCACCTTTAAAAACTATGTGACAGTTTGTCACACATACTGTATGGGACATTTTCCACCAGGCAGGCATTTTGTAATAACTAAATTCCATCTCTTGATATGACCACGGAAAAGAATAATACAGAATTATGAATATAAGAGATAAATACACTCAATTCAGCATTTGGGATATCCACTGTGCTCTCCTGTGCTCCTGGACTTACCACCTAATAATGAAAACAACACTCACAGAGAAACACTGACAACTGTAACAGGACAACAGCACAACAGTTAGCAGACTCAGTTCATTCAACATATCCACCACTAACACTCAATCAGTTTCCCACCTCTGAAGTCAACCACTTACATTATATTAAAGCCTCATTAAAAAAAATTAAGTAACATTTTATTTTACGACTTTTTTTTAGGGTACCTACCTACACGTCACAACATGTAATATTATGTACTTACATGATCCCTATGGTACAGTGTAAGTACATAATGTTGCATATTGTTACACACTTTCTTACACTGTACCTAATTATTGTTACAGGGACAGAAAAAAAGTGTTACCAAAATTATATTCATTGTGATTTAACATCATTGTAGACAAGATTTAACATCACCACTTTGTACAGCAATAGCACTGAATACTGCAATGACATCAAGGCACCAGTTGCTCTGCTGTTATTCCCCTGTCTAAGAGGACTTGGTGGGCATGGGACAAACACTTGCCATGGGTCTGTGAAGATTCTCACTCATCCAGGTCATGTTAGTCAAAGGAGATAAGTTGTAAGCAACTGGACGTCTTTTAGTAGCTTGAAGACGCAGAAGTAGCTTGAAGACGTAGAAGAACTGAAGAAGCCTTTTGGATGAAAGGTGAAACATCTTCAAGCTACTAAAAGAAGTCCAGTTGCTTACAACTTAGCTCCTTTGACTTGCCATAGCTTGTGACGGACTAATACAGTAGGCCAATATGCTCTGTATGTGGGGGGGTGAAAGTGATTGTGTGACATCAAGGCACCAGTTGCTCCGCTGTTATTCCGCTGTCTAAGAGGACGTGGTGGGCATGGGACAAACGCTTATCATA
>CM059287.1:8212778-8242778 GCA_030347295.1 Setipinna tenuifilis | reverse complement strand
ACTACCCAAAGGATCTGGGCCTTGTGACATCAATCTAATTCCCACACTGAAAGGATTCATTTCTTTGCACCTGTTTGTATAATATTATACATGAACTCAGTCAAGCTGAAGTTGCTCCATCTAGACGCCATCCATCTTTGTGGCAGCCATCTGGCTCGGTGTGTTTGTGTGTGTGTATGAGTGTGTGTGTGTGTGTGTGTGTATGAGTGTGTGTGAGTGTGTGTGTGGGCAAGAGTGGTGGAGATAGAGAGAGAGAGAGAAAGAGAGAGAGACAGAGAGTGTGTGTGTGTGTGGGTGAGAGAGAGAGGTAGAGATAGAGACAGAGAGAGAGAAAGAGAGAGAGAGAGACAGAGTGTGTGTGTGTGTGTGTGGGGGGGGGGGGGTGACAGGGGGTTTGGAACCATGGACACTCATAAACTGCAGCACCAGCCGGGTCCTCACAGTGCCCACCGACCCCCCCAACACACACACACAGACGCGCACACACACTCTGTCTTTCTCTCTCTCTCTCTCTTTCTCTCATTCTCTTACACACACCAGAGGAAATTAAATGGCTGTTGCATTGACGAGCTGTGTGCAAACGTGGCATCCGTCAAAGGCCACAGCGGCTCTGAGAGAGCAGCAGTCTGTGCTCGTCACAGAAAATTAACTCACTTTTAATGTTTGTTCCCTCACACTCTGCACTCGGGTAGAGAAGCAAAAAAAGATGGGAATTACCCAAGATTTTCATTCCATTTGGTCAGGGAGGAAAGGGGTGGTAGTGGTGGTGGTGGTGGTGATTGTGGTGGTGGAGGTGGTGGTGGAGGAAGGGGTTCTCAGCTTGAAAAATCCACACTACAATACGGCAAATTGGTGTGATTACTGTGTTCTAAAGGCTAAAGACTTATTAAACCCAGAGTGTGACACTTAACACACTGGGGCTTTCACACTGTACATTATCACCACATAAAAGCCCCTTTTTCTCCCTTACACGTCTTGTAGTGTAACAATTTCATGACTGCTGTGACCATAAATGCCAATCACAGAATCTTGAACAATCGGTAAGTTATTTAAATCAGACCAAACACCCCTGCCATGCCATGAGCCAACCGCCGCCATTAGTGTCAAAAGCTGTGGGGAGCTAGAAACACAAACAAGGTGGACGACTGGGCCTGACTATAAAGCACTGCAAAGGAAACAAGAATATAGATTTTTTTTTCCCCCAGAAAAAAAAATGTGTACACACTCACAAAGAGAGAGGGAGAGAGAGAGAGAGAGAGAGAGAGAAGAGAGAGAGAGAGAGACACACACACACACACACAATCACACAGACAGACACACACAGACATAGACACACACCCACAGACACACACACAATCACACACCACTTGCAAGCATTTAGGAGCTGAGGGAAAATAGCTGCTGTGATGTTATCTAAAGCAGTGAGATCTGGGCCAGTGTCCAGCAGAGAATTACTGCAGCAGATAATGTTTGTCATAATGTCTCCAGAAGAACCTACATCCACATCCCTCTGCTACGCTTAGCTAGCGCTTAGCTTGGCACTCTCTCAATAAAAAAGTATTTTCCTTTCCTCCCTCTATTTTTCTGTCTTTGTGTGTGTGTGTGTGTATGTGTGTGTGTGTGTTTGGGGAGGGGGGGCAGTGGTTATACAAAGTGGTGACAGTGGACCATATAAATGAAAGCAATTTTACAGAAGAGAAGTCAGACTAGATATCATAATTATCTAACCAACATCATCCGATAGTGGTAAACATAGTTACACCGTGGTTCTGTACTGTCAAAGTGAGACAGTACATCAGTCGTCTACACAGCAAACAGACCAGTGTTGTATTGAGTCCCACAGAGTTGATTTTAACACGTTTGAGGGTTTATATAGCTCCACACTCTCCAGAGTTAAATTTACACTTTTGAAAGAACACCATTTAAATCCAAAAGGGTTAAAACTCCACTTCAGTTTTTGGGTTAAGAAACATGTCACCATAATATTTGTATATAATCTAAATGCACTTATTTAGTTATTTAGCTAGCAAACAAACCCAATAATAAGGTGATTGACTTAGGACTCTGGATATAATAGAATAGTAATAACAACACCTAAAGTGCTAAGTGTTTTCCCAAACAATAGTGTGTTAGAATAAGGTTTGTAGTCAGAAAGGCTTACATTTCTTCTGTCAAAGGTACTCTTTCTAGATGAACAAGTATCTTCTGTTGTCTTTTAACTTTGCTTTATTTATTTTTTAAATTAGATTCCACATTTACTTTTATCACACCCATTGAGAAAAAAACACACACACACAAAAATCTTTTTTTTCTTCCACCAAGTGTTTTATAATTTAGTGTACATCTCACACCACTTTACAGCAAAATGCCTATATCTTTTATATTTGCATATATTTCAAGATAGCAGGTCCGCCTGGCCAGCCAGATAAGTAGGAACAGGCAGAAATCAATGCTGCCTGTCACCTTTTAGCACGACAAATGGCGCCTATTGTTCGCTCCCCGCGCCACCCTCCCCAACTTAGACAAGCACAGAGTAGACACCCAGACGGGGCTAAAAGGGCCAGCCAGGCCAGAGCAATGCTAACCGGAGCACAAAGCTGGCCAGATGACACCGCCGACTAAAAATAAGAGCTCCCCCACTCCCTCGCACAACGTATTTCAAACAGCGCAGATTTTGTCTGTTTGCCATCTAATCGGCCAGCGATTATTTTACAAAAACAAATATGTTTAAGCAGAATGGCGTGCTTTAAAATCACATTTCGAATACGTAAGACCCGCGAGGTGTTGCTAGAATGGCATGCCAGCACGCGGAGTCTCTCCGGTAAAGGGATATGCAGACGGGCGTTGATGGACAGACAGCGGAGTGGAGTTGTGCTTCGGCTGCACTCGGAACAGTCAGAGTTCCTTGACGTCACCTTGGAGGCCAGCCTGTGTGCTGCCGATGCCGCCGCTGCTCTCTCAAACATGTCTTTGTTATTCAGAGCTTTCCACAGGAGAGCGGCGACCTACAAAACATGGAGCACCTCACAGTTCCCGAAGACGCACGGAACACAACGATCCATGTCAAATGCATAAAACAAATAATTGAAAATATTGAATCATTCAATTAAACGTGAGCTAGGAGATTAGCTCTGTGTCGAGCACACCCACGTCGACGGATACAGCCCATCAACGATACAGTCAACACCATTGCATGAATAAGTGCTGGGAATTAGCTTAGTAATATTCAAATAAAAGGCTTGTTAGTAGCTATATTTGTCAAAGAAATAATATGCATTCGAGTTGTTTAAATGTTTGTTTGATTGTATGCACTCGAATCCGAATCTCCCACCTCCTCAAGCCTTTGTAATTATCCCTTAATAAAGATTATCTTACACTCGTAATTAACGCAAGGCACATTAATTATGTCTGAACATAATATGGCTACACATCATGTGCGATAATGGCACAACTGTTGTTGAAGATCACCACACACACCAGTCCATTCCGGTTTGGTCCAATGGCTTTCCAAGGAGTACTCCGGGACGCATTTTCTTACCAACCACCAAGCATGGCCCTTTGGTAATAGAATAGCCAATGTAATTTGACACTTCAACTTACTGTGCTCTCTTCTAGTTGACTCAGTTACTCACCCACTGACGTTAAGTCCATTCTTAGAGCTTGTGACGAGGGAAAAAAGGAAGATATTTAAAAACAAGAGCTAAACAACACAGAGGATTTTTCCGCTCCGGCTGAAATCTGTAAGTAAGTTCCATATTTGTTTCCGTGTTGCCGTTCACACCTCTCTCGCCCGGGATGGTTTTGTGTTTAGATAGATGGAATTGAATCCCAACAATAGTGTTATCACTTCAAGAAGCGTTTGTAAAGCTCGAGCGCGTTATCAAGGAAAGCGTTATTGTGATGTGTCCGCGGCTGCTTGAGACTGTCGGAAATCTCACTCGGGGTGTACGTTTCGCCAGTAACAGACACGGCATTGGTGTTCAGCGCGTTTGACCCGTATTGTGCAGATTTTTGTGGGTTGTTCGGATATAGTGTTGATGTGACCAAGAAGTTGCAGTATTATGGTAGTATGTGACCTTCTACGTAGATAACGTTGTATTATACATCCAGGACAGTTGGTTTGAGCTGAAAGTGCAACAATTTAACCATGCCGTCTTTATTCCATTCATAATTTTAAGAGCAACGGATCGCTAAACACATTTACCCTGTGGAAGCGTGCATGCATTTAAAACCCACGCGATGTTGTGATTTTTAAACTGTCCATCATACTGAAGTTGCGTTTGTTTGTCATCGGTTTACAGTGCCTACGCGATTAATTTAAGCGGGTAACTTTCATGTAGCCTCACGCTGGCAAATAGACTTGGCGTGGAGCATGTTGTCCGTAGTATGTGTGGTGTGTAGGTAGGGCTATAAGACCTGACGGATGTCTGTGTCTCCCAGATTTTTTCCTCATGTCTGAATTTGAATCCAGTTGGGACCGAGGGCCTCTTGCAAAGACTCGGTTCCCTTTCATAGCTGTACATCTGTCCAGGAAGCCAAAAGACAGCCAAGTGGAAAAAAATCTGCCAGACTGAGCACTCGGCTGCTGAACGGCTTTTAACCATTGTCACAGGGAGAGAGAGAGGGAGAGGGAGAGAGGGAGAGAGAGAGAGAGGGAGGAAGGGTGGTGGGGTGTCTCTGAATCCATGCTCAACTGCTGTGTTGGTGGGAGAAGAAAAAGACATTTACAATGTAGTAACTATTAAAGAAACGCTGATGAAAGTGAGATCCATAAATCTGTGTGTCGCTTTAAAGTGGTGTGTGTGTGGGTTGAAGTGTAGCTGTCGCTAGTTCAGTTCTCCCCTTTGGCGAGAGTGTCCAGTGTGTTCAGTGTTCTCTCTCCTTGTTATTGTAATGATGTAACTGTGTACTAACGCACCGCAACATCATCAAAGCTGCACAGAGAGTATGAGACAGCAATCTGTCCTCCCTGTGTGAAAACATAGGTGCTTCTGGTGGTTCAATATACAGACACAGACACACTCGCACACACGCACAGGCTGACATCTGTAGGCATGGGTTTGTGTGTGTGTGTGTGTGTGTGTGTGTGTCTTTTCAACCCTGCACATCTTGGCACTGACTTACTTGCATCTCATTTGATCGGTCTCAAGTGTGCTAAATGTTTCTTAGGGCAAAGAGGTGCATGTGTGTTGATGTGTGTGTGTGTAGTGAGGAGTGTGTGCATGTGTGTGTGTGAGTGTGTGTGTGTGTGGTGGTAGTAAGGGGGTGGTTGAGTTAACTCTCCTCCTTCGCTCCCTCCCCTCTCCTCCCGTTGTGGGGGCCCCCAGGTTGTGACTCCGAATTAGTATGGGGTTGGGGGTTGTCGGGTGGAGGAGAGGAGAGGAAAGAGGGGAGGGTAGGGTAGGGGGTCTTGGGTAGGGGGGGTCTTTGGGGGGGGGGGGGTAGGGGGGCAGAAGCAGCACTATGCTGACCCCTCTCCTATTCAGCTTGGGGATGTTGAAACACCAGCCGTCAAACAAAAGGCACATTCAGACGGCGATCCGCGATTCCAGCACGTGCGACAGGGGACTCAAGTAGAGCCATTTATTAACTGCTCTCTGCTCTGCCTCTCCTACCGCCAGAAACCCCCCCAGAAACCCCCCCCCCCACCCGCCAGAGAAGCACACGCTGTTGTGCAAGGCAAAAGAAGTATTTATAAACCAGTGTCATCGCATAAATAGGCTTTGTGGACGTATAACCCACCCCCCACCCCTATCACACCCCCACCCTCAACCCCAACCCCACCACCCCTCACTTTTTCTCTCTGTGACCATGGAGGGAATGCCTGATGTTTGTGTGTTCTCGTGAGATATCACAAGACAGTGGGTTGAGTGTTGTTTTTTGTTTTTTTCCTTTTTTTCCCCCACCCCTCTTCGTTGTGTTCCACAAAATACAATTACAATCAACAGTAACACTGTTATGTGAAATTTAATTTAATTTGACTTGAAATATTTGAGTCAGTCCTCATCATGAGTGAGTGAGTGGCTATCAGCAAAGTTTTTGAGCTGTCTGAGTCAGTTGTGTGTGGTGTGGGGGCTGAGTACTTACCCAACGTGTACTTAGGCACTATTTAAGTGTCCAAACCGCCAACCAAGTGCTGAGTGGACTTGGCTGAAAATACCCGTCTGTTCCTCCTCACCTCTTCCTGTTGTGTTGTTCTCTCTCTCTCTCTCTCTCTCTCTCTCTCTCTCTCTCTCTTTCTCTCTGATAGAGTGATTCACTCATGCCATCACTTCAGCTCCTGCGTTGGTCTCAGTCATCTCTTTCTTTCTCGCTTGCTTTCTCTTTTTTTTTTTTTTACTGAGGCAAGATGATGAACGTTTAGGTCATTCCCAGACTGTGGTATATATGTGTGTGTGAGTGTGTGAGTATGTGTGTGTGTGTGTGTGTGGGTGTGCATGCTGACCACACCGCTGCAGACTTCTGTCTTTCCCTCTCCCCTTCTCTCCTCCTCTCTCTCCCCCTCTTTTGCTCTCCCACCACCCCCCCTTTCTTTCTTTCTTCCTCTCTCCCTCCCTCATTCTTTCATTCTCTGTCTGTCTTTTGCTCTCTACCCTCAGCTGCTTTGGTTGAGGTGAGCGGATGGGAGCTGAAAATTGCCCTGCCACGCGGGGAATGATTCAAGCTCAAGATCAGAGAGAACTCTGTCACACACACACACACACACACACACACACACACACACACACACACACACACACACACACACACACACACACACACACAGAAAGGGGGGCGGTGAGAGAGAGTGGCAGACTGGAGTTATTACCTTCCACCTTCCTGCCTAGATGCATGTAGATAGACCCACACACACACTCACACACACACACATACACTCCTGTCCTGTTGTCAGCAGGGGTGGTCAGGCACACATAAGGCGACACCACAATCTCACACAGATCGAGCCTCCACAGCACGTTGGCGACAGAATCAAAATTCCTCCACACCACCACCACCACTGCCAAACACCATTTAAAAAGGGGCACCCCCCCATCTTGCAATAAGGTTTGTCCATTTAATAATCCATCAGTAAGAGGGCAATATAAATTACCTCACTGAAATGATGATCGCATAAAAGCGCTTTAACAAGACGCTCTCTCTTCGCTTCCCGTGCCTTTCCCCCCACTGTGACCCGAGGCCTCTTTGCCGCGGTACGGTGGGGCACGCACACACACACACACACACACACACACACACACGCATGGCCATAAATCTCCGCCATGCTCGCGGGGGCCCAGTGCTCATCAATTGCAAATGTGGTCTAAAGTGGCCAGTAAATTGTGCATTTAGCCACTACTGTTGCTTGTAATGTGATTGGTGGCGGTTGGATAGAATTGGGGTGGGGGGGGGTGAGGTGCGGTGGGGAACGGACGCTTCCTTGAAAGAAATGCGGTGCAAAGAAAGAGTGTAGAAAGAGCGTGCCTGTGTTTGCAGTGATCACACACACACGCACACACATGTGATTACACATATGTGTGCGCACACACACACACACACATACAAATGAGTGTACACCCACAAACGCACACACAACCACAAGCAAACTTTCAGGGGAGACGCTTGAAAAGCAGCGTGTTCACAGACGCCGAAGTTTCAGATGGTTATCACCGTGAGGACGTTATCAGAGCGTTCAAGTTCTCCTCTATGAAAGCGAAAGGGAGGAAGCGAGTGAAGAGAGGGCAGGGAGGGAGGGAGGGAGGGAGTGAAAGAGAGATTGCGACATGCTTCAAAAGTGTGAATGAATGCTTTGGGATGACTTAAGCTCAAGAAAAGAAAGAAAAAAAAACCCTTCCATCTCCATCTCTCCTCTGTCAGGACAAAGATCTTAGAGTTCTTAACCACACTGTTAATTGGCTCTCATTGAGTCACATAAATTAACGGCAAGTATGATTAATCGATTAGCGAGACGGCTGCCCGCCCGAACGAACGAACGAACGAACGATCGAAAGCAACACCGTCCATACTAATCGCATAACGCCAGCGCACGTGCTGGTCAAGATCGTGTCCCTTAACCTTGGTTGGCCACAACACAACGAGACCATAGTTTGAATTACAGAGAGTATTGGGGAGGGGTACGGTACCCCCCTGATCAAGACCCTGTAGCCCTTAAAGACATAAATAGCAGGGTTGGGCGGTAACAACATATTAATGTTAATGGTATAACTAATATACCAATATATTAATTCATGTAAAATGTACTTAGTTGTACCCCCTGTAAAAGGTAGTAGTAGCCCCCAATTATGGAGGGGTAATTCCGACTGTGAAGGAGACGTTCGCTTTGCTGGGGCAGTGGCGTCCACTCACTGTTGACGCCCCCCCTTTCAGTGTCTGTGGAGAACTGCCACTCTTCTGGTTCACTGTGAGGGCTCTTGGCGGGTTGGGGGTTGGGGGGGTGGGGGCGATTGGGAGGGCTTTGCTTGGAGAATGTGCCCAGACTGGCCAGCACCTGTGCTTCCCCTGTCTCTGGGGATCTTCTTTGGGTTGGGGGTGAGTGGGGGTGGGTGGGGTGGGTTAGGGGTCCGACAGGGATGGGGGTGGGTTGTTTCACGGGTAAAAAAAAAAAGAAGAAGGGGGTGGTGGAGGTGGTTGTTGGGTGTTGGGTTGGGTGTGTGAGCACATAGATCATGCCTGTCACTTTTCCTGCCTGGTCCGTGTTAGGAAGCCGATCTACGGCTGTGGCTGGGCTGGGCTGGACTGGGCTGGGGGGTGGGTGGTGAGCTCTTGATTTAATTGTTCTCATGGTGGTTGTTTTTGTCTCGTGGCTGCAGAGATTGGTCAGCTTATGTGGACACAGCTAGACAGACAGGGTGTGAGAGAGATGGAGACAGAGAGAGGAAAAGGAGGGAAAGAAGAAAAACACAATGTGAGTGTGACTGGTAGGAAAATAGAGAGAGGGGGGGAGGAGAGAGAAAGAGAACGAGAGAGAGAGAGTAAGGGAAAAGAAAGAAAGTGTAAGAGAAAGTGTTTATGTCAGAGATCCCAGAGAAAGAGAGAAAGAAAGACAGGGGCAGAGAATGGCACTGGAGAGGCAAGAAAGAGAGAGCGTGTGTCAGTGAGACAAAGAAAATGAGAGACTGAAAGAAAGAAGCAGAGAGAAAAAGGGAGAGTGAGAAAGCCATGCGAGAGAGAGAGAGAGAGAATGTGAGAGAGAGATAGAGCGAGACAGAGGGAAAAATAACGAGGAGGTGGCCAGGGCTGGCGCCAGACCACAGAGTATTTAATCATATTATAGCGTGCAACCTCTCCCTCTCTCTCCCTCTCTCCCTCTCTCTCCCTCTCTCCCTCTCTCTCTCCCTCTCTCTCTCTCTCCCTCTCCTCTCTCTCTCCCTCTCTCTCTGTCACTCTTGCTCTCTCTCTCCCTCTCCCTCTCTCTCCTATTTCTCTCCTCTCCCTCTTGCTTTCCCTTTCACTCTTTCTCTCCCTCTCTCTCTCTCCCTCTCCTCTTCTCCCTCTCTCACTCCCTCTCTCCCTCTTCTCCCTCCCTCTCTCTCTCTCTCTCTCCCTTTCTCTTTCTTCCTCTCTCTCTCCCCCTCTCCCCCTCTCCCTCTCCCTCTCCGTCTCTCTCACTCCCTCTCCCTATCTCTCTCTCCCTCTGTCTCTCTCCCTCTCCTTCTCCCTCTCCTCTCTCCCTCTCCCTGGCTGAGCGGAGCAGAGAGTGAGAGCAGTGGGTGTAGCAGGGATGGGAGCCATGGCTCCAGGCACACAATCTGCACTGTTGCCGGCTGGAGCAGGTAAGAGACACTGCAGGCTGGGCCCACAACAAGGACAAACACTCCCGCGCTTCGCTGCCTGGAAAATATTTTGTGTAAAGTGGGGATGGGTTTTTGATTTATTTATTTTTTTATTTGTTCACTGAGGAAAAAGAAGAAGAAGAAGGAGGAGAAGGAAAAAAGTGGCTTTGTGAGCCAAAAAACACCAAGCATCTGTTATTGTTTTTTGCCCCTTTCTTGGTATGTCAGTACGAGAAAAGGAGTAAAAGTGTTGTCATGTGATGTTCTTTTTGGTACATGTTGGGGCCTTTGTGTGTGTGAGTGTATGTGTGTGTGTGTGTGTGTGTGTTTGTAATTGTATTTGTGTGAGCTTTGGTCTACTTTTTTTCTTTGTGTGTCTGTGTGTTCAACCAGACAGTCTTCCATGTACACACACTGTTCCTTACTTGATGAAGCTGAGCTGGCGTTGAAACATGAAAGGAGGGGAGAAAAAAAAAACTTTTTTTGTGTCTATCCACTGAGCTGAGATTACAGAAACACCCAAGTCCCATTGTCAGAAGAGCCCATTGCGGATATTAGTACTGGATTTAAATGTCTTTTCCCCATAATCCCACTGTTGACTTCTCAGCTAAGCATTAAGTTTGTTATTTTAGCTCTTTTTGGGAGCACCACTCACGCCTAATCTCTTTTAATCTAATCGTTCCCCCTTTTTGGAAGAGATGGTGAATGACATGTACTATATGGAAACACTTAAGTCTTAGGCAAACCCCAAACAAACTGAAGAAGATAGACTCTTCTCCTTCTTCGTCTTCTTTGTCTTCTCCTTCTTCTTCTTCTTTCTTCTTTCTTCTTCTTCTTCTTCCTCTTCTTGGTCTTCTTCCTGTTCTTCTTCTTTGCCAGCTTGACCTGCTGGCTCAAGCAACTGGAGAAGATAGACTCTTCTTCTTCTTCTTCTTCTTCTTCTTCTTCTTCTCTTTTCTTCCTCTCTTCTTCTTGCCAGCTTGACCTGCTGGCTGGCTGAAGTGAAGTGATGGCGGCGGTGCAAACGTGAGTGACGCCCCGTCGCCAGGCTTGTTAGTGCTGAACAATGGGGGCCGATGTCGGCTGTTTGTGTTGCCGCGGAGAGGCTAACTCGCACGGTCACCGGGACACCTCGCCGCTGACTGCTGCTGGCACATCATTAACGCGTCCAAATATTTTCACTGGCAAGCTGCCTGGACAGGAAATAAGCAATATAATATTAAACTACCTCTTGTTGATTAAAATCCCATTTATGATACAGGACAGGGGCTGATGGTGTGGAGTTTGAAAGGGTGACTGCCCCTTTAGCAGTATGTTTTGGAGATGGGTATCTGGCAGATGATTTTATAAGAAGCTTGTAAGAGAGTCCTTGAGAGTCTAAGACGACATTAAAATATATAACATATAAAGTCTGGTGTAAAAGTCTGTGGTATTTTGCAATGTTGACACTACTCGTGTAACTTACTAAAAACGTTACGAAAATGTCACTCGGCAAAATGTGTTTCCCCAATGTTTATTTTGAGAAGTGGTCATTACAATTGTAAAAAAAACTTGTGAGTCACTTCCACAACAACACATCACATAAATTTCCAAAACCACGACATTCCATAAGTCTCAAGTTATGTAACTGTCTGTTTTGTCTTGATGTTGGATTTCACCTAAATTGCCAGTTTCAGTTCAGTGTCATTATTTCATCCCACCAAAAGCATCCAGCCTCTAATCAACCCAGACACCACTGCGGCTTCCTGCTAAAGAACTCAACCCTCTTTCTACATCACATCGCTCTCTCTCTTTGGGAGCTAATGCACGACATTCGCCTTGACAGTGCCTAGTGCCGTGGTCTTCCGTGAGCGTAAAAAAGAAAGCGATGGCGGAACAGCAGAGAACAGCAGAGCCCCACCTTTCTGGAGCGTGTGTTTCACTCGTGGCGCCTCTCCTAAGTGCTTTCTGTGGCACCAGCACTGCTGCTGCTGAGGGGCCCTGGCAGCCTCCAGCCTCCAGTCTCCAGTCTCCAGTCTCCGGCACATGCATGTTTGATTTGACACCCAGTGAAGAAAAAACAACACGAGGACCATGTCACAATGCGTCGAACCCAGTGCCTGAAGTAAGTGGCTGGGCCGCCCCCGACCCCCCCGTCCCCCCCCTCTGAATCGTAAATAACGAGCGACCACATCCTTGACTCTACCGCCATCATAAATTAAACAACGGGGCGTGTTTACGTGATTTCAGCTCTGCAGGAGAGTGCACTGTTTTTTTTTCTTTTTTCCGAATAGCATACCAAATCTGAGATGCTGCCTTTCATGTCTTTTCCTAGAAATATTAACATCTGGAAATTAATCTTTTGTCAAAAAGGCAAATAGATACTCAGTGGTGGTGAGCTATTGATCAGCAAGCACCTGTGCGTGCCAGTGTATCATTCTCTGCCTGTCACATGGTGTGTGTGTGTGGACGAAAGGAGCAACACGGTGAAAGCATTGCATACTGTATGTCACAGTGTTATCAGTGTGTATCTGGCTGCCCTTTTGTGCTTTATCTAGCCAGCTTCCTGTTTTAAAGCTCTGACTCAAGAAAGCCTTTGTGCTGTCATAGGTCACTGGTTGAAATCTAGTTGGTGATTTCAACGGCAGAGTTAAAAGTTCATGTCATGTCTTGATGGACACCCATACACACACACACACACACACACACACACACACACACACACACACACACACACACACACACACACACACACACACACACACACACACACACACACACACACACACATACACACACAAACTCAAATGAAGCCTTTACTGGGCACCATGCCACCATCTGAATAATTAAAAGCTGAAGCACTGATACGCAGTAATGTGTACCAGCATGCCTCTCATGCCTGTTGTGTACCCATCATCCAGGAGCAAGTCAGACGCCCGCACAAAAGCTTTAACTGAGCTGGAGGTTTCGCTGTCAGCCTTAAACCCTGAACCCTGGGAAACACAGAGCTCAAAGCACTGACAGTTGTCTCTGAAAAGTGCAATGGGAAGGGGTTTTTCCAAAGAAGTCGAGATCTTCACTCATGTTCATTCATTCACTAGAGTAAACTAGCAGTAAACAAGTGAACATTTTTTACAGAGCCTCCCAGTCCCAACCCCAAAATGGCAGCACACCCTTTGTCCCAGCCCCAGGTACACCATCAGCAATGGGCAAACAGGCCTCACATGGCCTCCTAAGATAAGTGTTACACCACTACGTGTACCATATCTTTAAGACCTAGTTCCGCTCCTTTTTAATCTCATCAAATGGCCATTAGTTGGAACAAGCTGTTTTTTATTGGCTTTTAACACATGACCAACAGTCAAGCGTTTTTGTTTATGTTGGCTGACCTCTATACTTTGTGGCCTTGGTTTGATACAATATCTTAAAAATCATTTTACATTTGAAGTAATTTAACTTCAAAGTAATGCTGGACCACATTATACAGTAGCATCTGGTAATATTACATCTACGTGTCATCTTTCACTGTAGATAACATGCAAATCTTGCCCCTAATTTCACCTGGCTACAGAGATATTTTTTCTTTTAATGCAACTCTGACCTGTTTAACAAAATAACCATCTTATTTGTGTAATATTTTTTTCCTGAATGTGTCTATAAAAGAATGTAAATAGACTAATGGTATCATAACCAGTCTATTTTCTTCTCAAAAATCAGCCATAGCAGTCGGCCGTGAATCAAAATGATTGGTGTATTTCACCAAATTTCCTCTCGATGCTGCTCTCCATCGTTTCCTGTGTCGTTCTTTCTTTCTCTCCGCTGTAATGTTTCCAATGAGACTGCTGTGGAAGTGGGAGAGCAACAAAAGGGTAATCTGTTACCCCAGCAACCCCAGGCCTCATCGACAAGCAAAGGTACAGTGTGCCAAAATCGCTCCTGTGGTGCTTGACTTCGACACGGCGTCTTGAGCAAATGGCAATTTCCTCCTGATTTCATTTCATCCGTCACTGCAGACCCCATTCGCTTCATGTTGTGAAATTTCAGCGGCAACGTGAGTTTATTTTTTTTTTCATTTCCAGCATCCATCACACAATGTTGTGGTGTCAAACAGACTCCATTTCCAGAAGGGAGGGAAAAAAAAAGCTTTTCTTCTGGGCTTCTGGGCTGTGTTCGAACCAAGAGTCTCACACACAGACATGTGAATGACTTCATATCTGACCAGATTTAAATCTTTCCCAAGCTCCTGGTAGCCTGGTGTGTGAAGACACTTCCAGACGGATGTTACCGAAACCCTTTAATTAATCTTGTGTCTGTAAAACATGACACAAGACAGCATTGTATAGCAATGGTGGACCAGGACAAGATGGGTAGTAAGATTGATCGTGACAGTAATCTTGACAGCATAGTAAAATATCAACCCATGGTTAGTCTGGCTCTGCAGTGTTGCAACGTGTGATTCAGAGAACAGAAAAAACTAATCCAGAATAGCAATCTCAACTGGAAACAATAAACAACGTCTACGAGATCAAGATCTAGCAGCACGCACAAGATTACGTTTAAGTAACACCATCCTCCATTCATGGGCCCCATGGAACACACACACACACACACAAACAAAAAAAACCCTCAGTGCTAGTAATGGATACAGCATGTTTTCATAGCAGAGCTCCTGTCTGCAATCTGGAGCGAGTATTTCTCATCTGTAAACATTAGATATGATCCAGCATCCGCGGCCACAGTGAGGCAGTCGCAGTAAGAGCAGCAGCAGAGGCAGAGACAGAGGCAGTATAGGCAGAGGCAGTCGCAGTAAGAGCAGAGGCAGAGGCAGAGGCAGAGGCAGCGGTAGAGGCAGTGGCAGCTCAGGTGCAGGGCATGCATCACCCCCCACCGCCACTGCACCGAGGTGACAGCTGCAGGGAAGAAATGAAGACGGTAATAGAAGTCTCAGTGCCAGATAGAGCGTAATAAATCAAAAGCAGCACACTGTGTGATTGTGTGTGTGTGTGATTGTGTGTGTGTGTATATGTGTGTGTGGGGTGAAGGTGGGGGATAGCGGTGGATGTGTGTATATGTGTGTGTGTGATTGTGTGTGGTGGTGAATGTGTAGGTGTAATGTGCATGTGTGTGTGTTCTATGTCTGTCTGTGTGTGCATGTCATTGTGTGTGTGTGTGTGTGTGTGTGTGTGTGTGGCCATACCTTAGAGAAAAAAATATTTTATTCCTGTGTTATAGCTGTGTTATTTGGTCTTTGTGTAAAATCTGTGCTGTGAGCTTGAGAGTCATGGAGGGCGTACGGGGTTGGTGGTCTGGACACTGAAGTTTGGGGAGGGGGTTGGGCAGTTTGAGGGGGGTTGGGGGGGAGGGGGTTGGGAAGTTTGAGGGGTTGGGAGGGGGTTAGGGACAGGGACACAGCACTGCAGCGGCAAGCTTTACTATTTTGGGCCAGAGAAGCTGTTTCCAGAGGACTTTAAATAACCTCTGTGTAAACATTGTCTGTTCACTTCCTTGCTTACCATCCGGTGTCTGCACCCCCGCCCCCTCCCCATTTCCCCCACTCCCTTGACCCCCCCGCCGGATCTTTTAAAAATGGCCACTACCTACTTCCAAAGGCAGCCTGTGGGGAGTTCTGTGGCTTGCACCTGGACTTGACACTTGGCAGTGATGTGGGGGGGTGGGGGGTGGGTGGTGGGGCAGTGGAGGTGGTGTAGTGTGTGTTGGTTTGGTGGGGTGGGTGGGTGTGGTTTTTTTTTGGGAAGGGAGGCGGCTGGGCAGGATGTTCGGGGGGTGGGCACATACAAGAGAGTGACAGCGCCACGAGTTTTAGCAGCGCCCCTCTCCTCTCCTATGCGTCACATGTAGGTAGCAGCTGGTGTCTTTAGGTAGCATCTGTGTTTCCAGTATTGTAGCAGTGCTGTGCGGGGAGGTGGGGACTTTGCAAGGCAGGGGTCTGTTTCTTTAATCAGGCCAGTCTGGAGTATTCTCAGTGCAATACTGCATTAATTCATCGCCAAAGTGCCGGGCATATGGTCCTTTTGTCTCTCTCAGCAGTTAGATTGGAGATGTGTGTGTGTGTGTGTGTGTGTGTGTGTGGGGTTGTGTGTGCGTGTGTGCTCGTTGTCCCTGACGTGGTGGAAGTTTTTCCAAGGAATAATGATATGAGTCATGGATTTCAAAATAATTTATGTCAGTTTCATTTTTTTGAAAATGTCACTTGGCGGATTTATCCTTTTTTAAGGAAGGCGTGACGCACTGCGTGTTTACTCATTTGTGTGTGTGGGTGATGACTGATTTCTGAGAGCCTATCTTGTTTTCATTTCCTCCGTTTTTAAGTGGGCCTAATTGGTGTGGTGCTGTTGGTAGGTAGGGTTTTGCCCAGGTAGAGGTAGCGGTTGTGCCCATAATTCGCTCTGTAGCAATAAAGGATTCTGTTTCGTTTCAGCAAGAAAAACCCCTCCTGTTCATAATTGTGTGTGTGTGTGTGTGCCCTCACGGGCATTTGCCGCTGCAGGGAAGAGGGGAAACAAGCCATCGTTTCGGGGCTCTCGTGTCGAATCCCCTGGCCTCGAGTAGACACGCAGCTAGTTGGGTTTTTCTTGTGTCTCGCCGCGTGCGAAAGTCAAGCTCAGCTGCGAGCCAGATTGCTCCTTTTCTCATTTTGCTTCCCCGCCAGCACATACTTTAGCTCCACGCTCGAGACCTCATACCTCCAAACACACTACTGCCAATCAGACCTTGTTTGCACCACTGAAGGAGGGGCATGCGGCTTTCGTTAACAAAAAAAAAAAAAAAAAAAATGTGAAGAAAAAAAAATGACATTGAGTGCAGATGCTATTTTTGGGGGGCATTTCTCACAAACAGGAGGGGGAGGCAGTGTGTGTGTGTGTGTGTGTGTGCATGCATGCGTGCGTGTGTGTGTGTGTGTGTGTGTGCATGTGTGTGTGTGTGTGTGTGTGTGTGTGTGTGTGTGTGTGTGTGTGTTGGGACCATGATACAGATGGGCACAGTGGTGGCTCCTGGGTGCACTGGCAGAAAGCAAGCCTAGAGGTTTCACCAAGGGACTTAGCGGGCATGCTATGGCAGGCCCTCATCGCTAACCCCACCACCCCGCTTCTTGTTTCGACAGCGCAGCACAGAGCAGAGCTGGAAAGCTCCATAACAGGCAGACCACCAGCCAAATGATCTCACCATTTTATCATTACGGGAGCGTTTATAATTGAAAAACATGACGGGCTGCAACAAGATCTTTCCCCCACCCACCCATCCACCCACCCTGCAATGCCATGCGCTTGGCAGCAAACCCCCCTACACTCGGGGCATCTGCCCCCAGGGAGAGTGTGCTCTGTTAGCATACAGTTAGCGGCTAGCTGCAGCTGGTGTCTTAGGAAATTACCACACGCCATTGCCTTCGGGTCACGGTTCATCAGCCGTGATGTCAAGCAAGCAAGCAAGCAGGCTGACCACTGGCGGCTACACAAACACCACACACTGCACAGAGAGGAGAGAGAGAAAGAAAGAAAGAAAGAGAGAGAGGGAGGGGGTGAAAACAAGGCGAGAGACAGCGGGCTAATGCACTAATGCACCCTTAAACCACAAGGCTAACAAGGGCCTGCCACTTTAAGCGCTAACAGACCCTGTAATCATTTAGTTTGCGCTGTTCCACGGGAAGAGTCGCATCGTGATGAGCAAATTGAAAAAAAAAAACAAGAGAAAAGCCTATTGCTGCAGGCAGCTGAACGTATCCTATTGTGAGGCGGGGAAGGGGGGCTAAAGGACTGTAGCAGGGGGGTGGGTGGGTGGGTGGATGGATGGGTGGGTGAGTGAGTGGATGGTTGGTGGGGGTTGGTGTTAAGACATCACGTGAGAGGTAATTATATTTATGTTGGGCTCTTTTCAATCTGTCACAGTGAATCTGTTTGACTTGTCACTTTGTAAATCATTACAGAGGATTAGAGGCCTTGTTAGGGACTCAAAGGAAAGAAGAGGGGGCTGAAAAAGAGCTACTTTTTTGTCTCCAGATTTTTGTTTGTTTGATATTTTTTGACAGGCTCTCCATGAAGATATTAGGCAGCCATATTGGTTAGTGATTTTTTTTTCCTCCTCCTTTTCCTTCGCATTTTTTTTTTTTTTTTACTTTTTTTTGTTGTAAACAGAAATTGGGGGGGGATTGGGTGATATTGTTGCTGTTCGCTTGAAGCAGTCTTCCTTGTGTCTAAGCAAAAGGCTTCAAAGGACCTGGCAACTCTCCAAGAGTGAAAGAATGCTTCAGATAATTTGCTTTGCAGTTGATTCTCTCAAACTCACTCTCTCTCTCTCTCTTTCTCTCTCTCTTCTTCTCTCTTTTCCTTTAAATAATTGTTCAAGGATCAAAGTACCCAATGATTACATCTTGATTTTCTAGAGAACAGTATAAGCAACTCAGATGCCAAACTGTTGGGTTGGAAAGGAACAACTTGATTCCATTGGACGATGGAACAACATTGCCACTACCACTTTTTCCTTCTGGTTTTCCAAATGTACTCTAATTTTCATAAGTAAGGAAAACCCTCAAATCACATATTCCCTATTGTAGTAATTTGGTTAGGCTACGCATTAGAGTAGAGTACATTAGCAGAATGCCCTAGTTAATTTAGAAGTATCTACTGGTGTGGTTTTCCCCTCACAGTCCGATTTTTGTTGCACTGTTTTTCTTGGTGCTTCGTTGTACCACTGCACAAACATGTTTCTGACAATAAGAAGCTGTTTATCATTTTCATCATAGACAGGGTAAGTTAAGCAGAGCCTTGCGTTGGTCTTGAAAGTGTAGTAAAACGTGCTGTATAATAACCAGACTCCCTGGTACTCCTGATTTCCTCCACACAGCGGTGTTGAACCGGATAGTGAGTGTGTGTCTCACACAACGGGAAAAAATGACAGAGAATGACTGAGACACGCTCTGGTCACCGTGCACTGTATTCTTCCTTTTAACACATGGAGCTTGAGGCTGTGTCTTTTTGTTAATGATGTGCTTTAAAAAATATTGTAATCATCTCAATGATGGGATGTTGTTGCAGAAGAAAGAAATGTGAGAAAATCAGTGCCAGTGGTTATAAAAACAACAAGCCCAGACACAATCGATGCACTTCTCCATGTCTGGAAAGGTGTGCCGTCTGTTTGTTTGGGTACGTGTGTGTTCTTGTGTGTGTGTGTGTGTGTGTGTGTGTGTGTGTGTGTGTGTGTGTGTTTATGCACACATTTGTGCGTGTGTGTGTGTGTGTGTGTGTGTGTGTGTGTGTGTGTTTTGCTTTTTGTGTGTGTTAGAGGTTTGATGTGGAGATCCTGCAGCAGAGCTGCTAGGCGGCTGCTTTGTTTACAAACATCAGAGGGAAGGAGGAAGGCCCTCGGACGAATTTGCTAAGTCACCCAGGGGCCAGCCTGCCTTCTGGGCTTTCTCAGCATGCATTTGGTGAAGCCTCTCTTCTATAAAGTGCCCACAGCAGTTTGTACCTGTTTTGTTTTTTCCGTGTGTGTGTGTGTGTGTGTGTGTGTGTGTGTGTGTGCAAAGCAGGGACGGTTTGGCCTTGTTTCTTATGTCCAGGGACAATGTTTCCCCCCTTCATTTTTAATAACCTTATTTGCATTATGGATTTAATAACATACCTTGTGTGTGTGTGTGTGTGTGTGTGTGTGTGTGTGTGTCGTTTTGAGGTGTTGTTATTTGGTTCAGCTGGGGGGGGGGGGGACGACGACGACATGAATTATTTTGCCCATTACTCCTTTGCGTGCTGATGTGATTGTTTTGCTGGGTAAACAAGAGGTGTCCTCTGAGGGCACAGTTAATGAGTGGACTTTATCTGTGGTGCTGGGGGCAGTTACAGTAGGGGTGTGTGGGGTGTGTGAGGTGTGTAAGGCCCTTATGACCTTGGATGGAGTCGCCGAATTTAACGCAGGATTTTTGGACGGAATTTCACATTTTTAAAGTTTGACAATACTGGTATTCTTTCTGTTATTCTGTTATAGCCTAAATAGACAGAAAATGTGTAAAAGCACAATAGTTAAACTGTGAAGTGGCATTGGACAACTCTTGTATATTTTAATGATAAAGACATTGGTTTAAAGAAAATATAAAAAAATATATTGGAATAAAAAAAGGATTTCATACCTAATTTGAGATAAGGATCGGTAGTACTGAAGAAACACTCACAAAAACAAGCGCAACAGGGCTCATCTTTCCCATCCTCTCTCCGTCACCCCTCTTAATCATCACTCATTATCCAAATTCTCTCACAAACGTCTGCTTACAATACACTGGGTAGCGTTGGAGGAAACGTACGAGTTCCCTCTTACCCAAACATCCCCTTGGCCTTCATAGCCAGACCGCTTTCCGTAATTCATCTAAGAACGTTACTGCAGTGTATAGCTTTTCAGGAACATTAAACCCTGCACACACCCGTGCACACACACACACACACACACACACACACAGGCACAGCCACAGCCCTGCACATTTTGAATGATTTGCGGGAGCCTGGTCTCTCTCTGAGACAATGAATGCAGCTTTTGTTAAGCTAAGCCCCACTGCTTTAAAGACGGGGGTGGAGGGGAGAACGAGAGACACAGAAATTGAGAGTGAGAGAGAGAATGGCGAGACAGAGGGAGAGAGAGAGACAGAGGGAGAGAGAGAGAGAGAGTAGAGGGAGAGGGAGATAGAGAGAGACAGACAGAGAGAGGGAGGGAGTAAGAGAGAAAAAGAGAGAGTGAGAGAGAGAATGGCGAGACAGAGACAGAGAGAGGCAGAGAGGGAGTAAGAGAGAGAAAGAGAGTGAGAGAGAGAATGGCGAGACAGTGACAGAGAAAGAGAGAGAGAGAGAGGAACTAAGAGAGAGAAAGAGAGAGTGAGAGAGATAATGGCGAGACAGAGATAGAGAGAGAGGGAGTAAAAGGGAGAGAGGCAGAAATCCAGAGTGAGAGAGAGAATGGCGAGACAGAAACAGAGAGAGAGAGGGGGAGTAAGAGAGAGAGAAAGAGAGAGAGAAAAAAGAGAGAGAGCGAGAGAGAGCAGGCTGCTAAAACTTTCTCCATTTCTCAAAAGCTTGGAGGGGATCTGGCTTTACGGGTGAAGGGGCTCCTTGCCTCCCATGAATGTTTAACACGCTTGCATTTTTTAACCATCGCCTGTCTTCCTTGTCATATAATAATAATAAAAAAGCCTCCGAGAAAGGCCCCAGACCAGAGAAAAGGCCCCTACCCCACACCTGACCACCACCCCCACCTCCCCCCCACCTCCCCTATTACTCCTCGGCCAAATGGTGAATCAAATATGTGGATTGTGTCAGAGTAATTTAATGCAGGGGACACATGAAATACGTGTCCCTGCCTGTTTTTCGCTGGGTAAGCAGCGTGTACAACAGCCCAGGCCCGAGGAGAGAGGAGAGAAAGGAAGAGGAGAGAGAGAGAGAGAGAGGAAGAGAAATAGAGTGAGAGAAGAGGAGAGGAAAGGAAAGGAAGAGCGAGAGAGTGTGTGAGGAGGGTATGGGAGGGTGGGGGGTAAATTGAAAATACCTCATTCTGACACTTCTTCAATGCACTCAGCAAAATGTATTTGATACACTTAATCCGTTTGGCAAATTGACCAGAATCTGAGTGGCAATATCTTCTCAATGTACATCAATTTTCCGTAATGGAGTTCAAGGGATAAGAAAAAAAATATAAGTGGGAGTGTTTTGAAGGTGATGTGTTTTTTTTTTTTTTTTTTTACTTCCTCCTCTCATCCCTACATCCATCCTGCCACATACTATTTTACCCAGCTGTGTAAGGGGTGGGTAAGATGAGCAAGTGTTGATTTTACAAGAGTCTGCTGAATCTTTTTTCTTTTGGTCTCGCACAACCCGATCCCCCAAATCCCCAGCCAATGAATTTTACCTGATGATTACTAACGCAGGGTACTTTATATCTCCGGAGAGGGCAGGGGCGAAAAAAAGTATGAGCACACAGTATTTGCACAATGCTCAGAGGTAGCAGAGTATCACCCTCCTAATTTGGCATTAAATCTCTATTGTTCTGCAAACTGCAAACCACTGCATTCATTTTTATTATGATGCAAGACCCATCTTTTGGGTTCCCGCCAGGTAGAGAAATAGAGAACTTGTGTATATATATATTTTTTTTATTTATTAAAGCGAAGGCCAGGTTGTGTGAGGTTTCTTACTCTGATAACTCCCTGATATGTGTGCGTGTGTGTGTATGTGTATGTCTCTGTGTGTCTCTGTATGTGTGCATGTATGTGTATGTGTGTGTATGTGTGTCTGTGTGTGTACCTGAGTGTGTGTGTGTGTGTGTGTGTGTGTATGTATGTGTGTGTATGTCTGTGTGTGTCTCTGTGTGTGTCTCTGTGTGTGTATTTTTAATATTCAGGATGTAGACATATACCATCAAAGCGTGCCTTGCCTTTGCCACAGTGACAAGCTGTGCTGTTGAACAGACATACACCTAGTAGTGTGCGATTGAAAAGGGAAGGATGAGCAACATCACGCAGAGCTCCGGCGGTGAGATCCATGTGGCATATGAGTCACAGGGAAGAGAAAGCCACATGCATGGGGAGGGAAGAGGAAGAGGAAGGGAGGTGGGGTGGGGGGGAACTGATGCTTTTGTGTGTATCAAACCTGAGGGATGACAGGCATAGCTGCCAGATAGCAATGGGTGGGATGGATGGAAGGAGAGGGGGGGGGGGGGTTGTGCGTGTGTGTGTGTGTGTATGTGTGTGTGTGTGTGTGTGTCTGTGTGTGTGTGTGTGTGTCTGTGTGTTGAGGGGGTGGGGGGGGGGTGTACTGTTGAAATTTTTAGAGCCCCTCTTTGGTGCGGCCGGGGTTTGATGTGCGGTGACAGGCGGCGTGGAGAGCTCATCTCTATTTGATAACCCGGCGAGAGCCCACATTCCTCCGCCAGGACACAAATGGAGCTTTTAATGGGAGCGGGGAGGGCAGTGCTGAATAGACGCGAAGGGAGGTGTGTGTGTGTGTGTGTGTGTGTGTGTGTGTGTCTGAGTCTTAATATATATATGTATGGGTGTGTGTGCATGTCTGTGTGTGTGCGTGCATGTGTGTGTGAGCATGTGTGTGTTCATGTGTGTGTGTGTGTGTCTGTATAAATATGTGTGTGTGTGTGTGTGTGTCTTTCTATATATATATGTGTGCTTGCGTCCATGTGTGTGTGTCTTTGTATATACATGTGTGTATGTGTGTGTCGTGTGTGTGTGTGTGTGTGTGTGTGTGTGTGTGTGTGTGTGTGTGTGTGTGTGTGTGTGTGGTTTGGGGAGAGGGGGTGGGTACATCAGGTCTCACACCACCTCACCGAGATCAGCAGACTGAGCTGCTGACATTATAAGGGATTTGCCACTGCATATCGCAACACTCGGGAGGGACACAGAGAGTGAGAGAAAAAGAGAGGGAGGGAGAAAAAGAGAGAGAGGAGGGAGGGAGGGAGAGAGGAAGAGTGGTGAAGGGAAAAGGAGTGAGAGAAAAAGAGAGGGAGGGAGAAAAAGAGAGGGAGGGATGGAGGGAGAGAGGAAGAGTGGTAAAGGGAAAAGGAGCGAGAGAAAAAGAGAGGGAGGGAGAAAAAGAGAGGGAGAGAGGGAGGAAGAGTGGTGAAGGGAAAAGGAGTGAGAGGAGAGGATCTCATTTTAATCAGATGCAGGCCTGCTAGAGATAATTGACCCCCGGATCAGCTTTGGCTGTCATCAGTCAGAAGGAATTAATGATGCAAATCTCATATTTCTGCACTTAGTTTTATTACGTCTGTTCCCTTCCCTTCCCCACTGCCACAGATAGCTGCACACACCCTTACAACATGCCTCCTCTCTCTCCCTCTCTCTCTCTTTCTCTTTCGCTCTCTCTCTCTTTCTGTCTCTCTATTTCTCTCTCTCTCTGTCTCTCTCTCTCTCTCTCTCCTCTCTCTCTCTCTCTCTTTCTCCCTCTCTCTCTCCCTCTTTTTCTCTTTCTTTACATCTCTGACTCACACTGACAGCACCTTTTCTGCACCTCTCTTTGTCCATTTTTCTTTCCTTCTTTCTTGCTTTCTTTCTTTCTTGCTTTCTTGCTTTGGCCTTCGTTACTTTTGGTAGAAAAAGGTAGATATTTATTTATACAGTGCGTAGTTATGCACAAACAAAGCACTTTAAAATAAAAACATACGGCCAAAAAAGCAAACAACCAAGAAAAATAAGATAAAATGGTTCACTGGCGAAACACAATGCAAGTTATGAAAGCCTGTCCATGTTAATGGCTGTGTTGAAAAATATGATGTCCAGCATTGACCATGCCTGGTGAGAAACTCTCTGCACTACCACCTTGCCTGGAGTCACCTTTTGTTTCTACCAGGGTCTCTGTATATTGCCAAAACAAAATCCCACTCTAGGTGTATAATGTTTTGTATATTACTGTGTTAGTTTGTACGTTGGGTTCATATTGTAGAACACGTGTATGTACATTATGTGATTTGCAAATTGCTGCTGTCCCTGTTATACAGTAACTCTTGGACATCACTTTTGTCTGTCGAATCACTACACGTCAATATGGTGAATGTACACCGCAAAGTCAACATCTGCCAGAGCCAAATGCCTTTGTGTATGTAAGCATACTTGGCCAATAAAATATATATAATAATATTCTGGTTCGGACATTGTCCAGTCTGGAGCCTGGAGGCGTCTGGAGGAAGCTTCTGTTAGTCGAGCATGTCTCTCTCCCCTCGCTCTCAGGACCACAGTGGCCTGACGGAGAGAGAAACAACAGTGGACCTCGACGCCTCCACCCCCCCACCCCCACCCTTGCCGCAGTTATGGATTTCTCCATTGTCCAGAGCATGGCTGCTGAGGAAATCAAATAAACCAGTAATTGTGGTGGTAGGGGAGAGCCAAGATAACTTTCACCGCCGAGAGAGAAAGAGAGAAAGAGGTTCTCTCTCTCGCTCTTTACTCTTTTTCTTTCTTTAAAGGGAGTAATAGACCATGAGGCGTTGGGCAAATTTTTACTTATCCCCGCATGTGGTTCGTGTTTATTAGAACTTCAATTACTAAGTAATTGAGCACTTTGTTTATTGGGCGTGGGAGTGAGGAGGAGAAGAAGGGATTAAGTGAGTGCAGGATGGTTTCATATTGAGAGGATTCAAATTCTCCACCCTGTGGAAAACGCATTGTCAGCTGTTGTCCAGGTCCAGAAGTCCAGGTGTGGACTTGGTGATGTCGTGGCCAGGGGCGTTGCCAGGAATCAACCATAAAATGGGTGGGCCCAGGAAAACAAATCAGGTGGGCCCTAGCCCAAATCACATTAATTATTTTTATTACTAAAACAGTTAATCATACTTATTATAGGGGCTTCTGATTGGGTGGGTGGGCCTTATTGACAAGTGGGTGGGCACAGGTCCGCCCCAGCCCACCCGTGGCTACGCCTATGGTCATGGTGTTGCGGTTGCTGCTGTACCAATAGGAGCTAAAGCCAGCATGTGGATCCAGACATTGTGACTCAATTTGGGCAAAGTGGAGCCTCTACCACACTGCTGTGGTGCCACCACTACAACATGACTGGCGTACGTGTGGGACACAACCAATATTAGATATGATTCTCTTTGCACCTGGGTGCTCAGATTCATAAATGGCTGTACAGCCTGTAAATTCAGTTTACAAATTCTAACTTAGGGGGGCTGACTGACACATGTTTGTCCCACAGCCAACATCACGATATGTGATGTGTATTTACACCTGTGTGGTCAGAATCCAAAACAAGGATACGCAGCCCGTATATTTCAGTTTGGACCCTTAACTCACTAGCTGGCCAACTGGGGCACAGTGACGTCTCTACCGCACTACCAGCTGTTGCCTTTGCTGAGGTTTGCGTCCCTTCAAGGAGTGTCTGTGCACAGAAAAAAAAAAAAACGAGAGCAGGTGAGAGGTTCAAAGTGCAACCGTTGTCCTGTCGGCAAGGTAACAGCGGCGTGTTTACACAAACAGAGGCTGGAGGAGTGACAGAGAAGCAGCTTGCCCTCTCGCTTATCTCGTCCACCAGAGCTGGGCATTCCACAAGCATGTGGACAAAAGGGGGGCATCTGGGGCCTTTAATGCTTCTTGACACACACACACACACACACACACACACACACACACACGTAAGCATACACATACACACGTAAGCACACACGTAAGCACACACACACACAGATACACACAAACACACACACATAAGCACACACATACACATAAAGCACACACACACACGTAAGCACACACACACACACACACACACACACATAAGCATACACACGCACACACACACACACATGTAAGTACACACACGCAAGCACTCACACACACACACACACACACACACACACACACATACACACGTAAGTACACACACATACACACGTAAGCACATACACACACACATACACACACAAAATTGTGGATACTCATATTAACCTACTAAAATAAACAGCCCCTTTAGCACCAGCAAATAATATAAAACGGCCTTGGATCCAAGTGTGTGTGTATAACTTTGATGTAGATCTTAAATTCTGCCTTGGATGGGTTTGTCTTGCCATTCTGGTGTGCCCTTGACGGGAGAGGAGAGGAGAGGAGAGGAGAGGAGGATAAAAAAGAAAAGAGCGCTGTGGCTAAGAGCTACTGCGGGAGGACTCGTCGGTGTGTCAATATTGACTTTGTCCTCTCTGGCGCAGGGATTGCGCCGTGCACAGGAGGCTTCCCCTGTTCACCTATCTTATCAGCTGCTTCTGTGGGGTCTTTAAACACACACACACACACACACACACTCGCACACACACACACACACACACACACACACACACATAGACAACATGCATACACATACACACATACAGATACACGTATACACACACTCACACACATACATACGCACACACATACAAACACACACATACACATACACACACACATAGACTTGTTATACAAACACCTACCATACACACACACTTATACTTGTTATACAAACACATACTGCACACACACATACTGCACACACATA
This sequence comes from Setipinna tenuifilis, assembly GCA_030347295.1. Taxonomy (NCBI): domain Eukaryota; kingdom Metazoa; phylum Chordata; class Actinopteri; order Clupeiformes; family Engraulidae; genus Setipinna; species Setipinna tenuifilis. Next base: position 8,216,002 of record CM059287.1, on the reverse strand, counting down.
CACACTTGATCATTGCACTAAAACACATACACCTTCACAAATACACAACCTTAATCTCAAACTTATGCACATACACTCACACGCCCCTGCACTCTATAGAAAGCATACACACAAAACAAAGCGCATGCACAGAGCACACACACATGCACACAAAAGAGATTCATGTATGCACAGTGACACATACATCACCTTAATAAGGCACAATGGTTGATTCAATGGTGTTTCAGTGTGCTTGCCAGGCGAGCTGTACCTTGCACATGCTCATCCCGTCCCGCTTTTTTAATGGCATCTGTAAACATGAAAAGATAGCATGCAGTCAATGAAAGCTCTGACTCAGTCTGTCCTATGGGACCCCACTCCGTGGGTTGGGAAAGTATGTGTGTATCTCTCCGCTGCTGTGCCTGTAAGATGTCACTCTCTACCGCACGGTAAATATTTGCCAGGTAAACATTTAGATTGGAGAGGCTGGACAAAGCCAGACTTGCGAGATGCGAAATGTTTATTTTTCTGTTGATCACATCGCTGGCCCGACGAAGTGTGTGTGTGTGTGTTTTTGGCCCAAAGGGGAGCGGGGCAGAGGTAAGGTGGCAGTGTTATTCACACACTCACGATTTGGCCTTGTAATTGCCGTGGAAATCTCCACTCGCTGCCAAAAAAACTGCTGTGTCACTGTTTGCATTATATTTTACTGTTTAGCTTTGCATGCATTTTCAGTGTGTGTGTGTGTGTGTGTGTAAATATATGCATATGTGTGGTATAGCCTTATATTTCTGTCCTTTTAATATTTTTAGTGTAATGCCTAGGTGTTTAGTGCCCTTTCCTATAGTATGTATCTTGCTTAAGTGGCAACGTTCCAGGCGAAATTAAGCCAAAACTGAACGTTCTAAAGATGCAATACCTCACATTTCCATTGGGGGTTGGCTTCCCATAGACTCCAATGTTAAAAAAGTCCATTTTTGCACAGCAACAATAGACATACTTACAGCGTGGTTAAAATAACAGTTTTGGTAGTTTTTGGGTCAGTGATAACTCTGGGTCATTTTTTTTTTAGAATTCAGATCATTTACATTGAAATTCATAGAATAAATTAGCAAAGATGGCAGTGCCTGAAACCTTCAATTTAGGCTTCATCTGGTCTGTGAGAAAATGTATGTATGAGGGTTTGTCTAGTTCTCTTGTACATTGTGTGTGTGTGTGTGTGTGTGTGTGTGTGTGTGTGTGTGTGTGTGTGTGAGTGTGTGTGTGTGTCTGTGTACGTGCATTGGTTTGCCTTTCTGTTTGGGCACTCTTTGGGAGAGACAGTGCTGGCTTGTGTCCTGTGGTCCTTGAACAGGGGGACAGATGAAGGGGTGTGTGCCAAAGGTGTGTGTAGAACACGCCGTGTCATTCTCTGCCTCATTTGCTCCAGTAGCTCACCTGAATATTCATGAAGCCCTCTCTCACAGCCCTATGCCCGCCCAACCCGAAGGATGAAACCATAAACAAAACAAAACAGCATATAGGTAAAGAACACATGAAATAAAACAAATATATAAAAAGTGGCAGGTTTTGAACAGAAGTGTAGTGGCAATGTTGTTGAGAATGCAGCAACTCCCACAACACAAGTACACTCCTACACAGACAGAGACACACACAGAGACACACACACACACAGACACACTGGCATGCCTCGTGGTTTGAGTGTGCACGTTTGAAAAGAAACGGCAGATGCGAGGCAGCTCTGTCTTTTGTCGCTGACACCTGTCCCTGGTTAGGCTTGCTGTGCGGTGGGGCTGTGTGTGTGTGTGTGTGTGTGTGTGTGTGTGTGAGTGTGAGACTGCACGTGTGTGTATGAGGGAGAGAGAGAGAGAGAGAGAAAGAGAGAGAGGGAGGGATGTGAGGAACAAGACAGATGAGAAAAAAAGGCAGAATTGGACTCGGAAGAAAACAAACGATCTCAAGTAAGCCAAAAGAAGTGAGAGAGTTATGTGAAAGAGGTAAAAAAAAAACAGCTGAGTGAAAGACAGTGAGATCTGAACACAGGAGATTGAAGCAGGGAGTGTAAAATGGGAAAAAAAAAGAAAAAGTCGACATCAGGAAAGCAGACTCCCTGCTGCGGTGAGCAGTCAGAGCCTTTTTCCTTTAAGTAGAAAACTTCTCAACACCTCCGGGAGGCTCCGGAAGGTTCTCTCTCCCTTCCTCAGGGAACCCCAGTAACCCCCCTGTCCTAACTTCACCATGACTCAGCCCGTCTGCAGTCTGCAGTCTGCAGCTTCTGAAGGTATTTTATTTTTTTTTGTTTTTCAACCTGAGGCAGAGCAGATTTTTGACAGCTTCTTCCCCCCACCTCCGCCCACTCCTCCTTTTAAAAGGTGCTGTACAGAATAGGGAAAAGCGGTAGGAAGCAGACAGGACAAAAAATGGACAGCAAACAGCTTTTGGCTGTACCAGCCACCAGTCACTCACACAGTGGCAGACCTGTACGTTCCTGTGTGATCCTTCCGGTGTGACTGACTGGTTAGCTACAGCCGAGGTTGTTCGCTACTCAACGATGTAAGCGTCAAGCTGCTCGTCATCTGTCTGTGGATCAGTGGACACATTCTGGGTTGGATGTAGCCTAAGCTTTAACATTAAGCACTGATATGGGCATTGGTGGAAATAGATAGAAATGAGAAAAATGGGAGTTGTGGGAATTATAGCACTGACAGATTTGAGGAAGTAATAGTGTAGAACAGAAGCAGTGGGGTGTTGGTCTTGGGATCGGAGGGTAGCAGGTTGGATTCCTTTACCTGCAGGAAAAATGGCAGAGGGTGGTGTAGTGAATAACCAAAGTAAGGCAGGGCAAAATGTATTTTTATATAGCGCATATCCTACACAGGGCACCTTAGTGTACTTTACAAAGAAATGTTAAAAAAACTGAGACTGAATCCACTGGGAGGTGGATGCCACAGTGGCTGTGCCAAGTGCTCTCCTACACCCTCATCCATAGCCGAAGTGCCCTTGAGCAGCAAGTCCTCTCCAGGGGACAGTCTACCTAAGTCACTGTGGATAAGAGTGTCAGCTAAATGTTGGCTGGGCACTGCCACTGTGGCATCCACCCCCAGTTGCCTGCTCTTTAGCCACCGCTGCCACATGGGAATGCTAGCCAGACTGCTGTGTGGTCGTGCTAGTAATATAGCCTGCTAGTAATATAGCCGGCTAGCATTATAGCTTGCTAGTAATATAGCCTGCTAGTAATATAGCCG
>CM059287.1:8205278-8207778 GCA_030347295.1 Setipinna tenuifilis | reverse complement strand
GTCTGCCGTAACAAGATTATATGATTTTATTCGTCCGCCCCCCCCCGCCCCGCCCCGCCCTTCCTCTTGACCTATCATTCGCAATTATAGCCATTTTTTTTTGGATTAGCTCGAACTTGGAGGGTTTTGCCGAACTGAATTACCTCGTCGTTAGGGCCCTTTGTAAAGGTGCTTATGTCAGATTAAAAGTGCTTAAGTGTGTGTGTGTGTGTGTGTGTGTGTGTGTGGGGGGGGGTTATAAATGTGTCAGCATCTGTCCGCGGGGCCCAAGGAGAAAAGCCAGCACACGAGCCTCCCCGTGTTTGCGTTCGAGTCGGGATCAAATGATCCTTGAATGCTCCAAATCCCCTAACATGTCAGGACGAGAGAGAGAGAGAGAGAGAGAGAGAGAGAGAGAGAGAGAAAGAGAGAGAGAGTGAGAGAGTGAGAGAGGGAGACAGAGATAGAGAGAGACAGAAAGAGAGAAAGAGACAGACAGACAGAGAGAGAGACCCATTAATGTCTGAAATGAGTTTTTTGCGAGGGAGGGATTGCATAAACTGAAGTGTTTGGGCACGCACTGGAGATTTGCATTGACAACTATTTTCCCCTCCCAACTGTCAGAAGTGTTTAGGCCCAAAATATTCAAGATGCCTCAAATCAAAACAAAAACCATTTGATGAAATAATTAGTCATTGGCCAATGACAAGTCCAAAAAAATCTATTTTTGACCACTGCTTGCGCAGGAATGTACATTTGACGCACTTGCTTACTTGCTTGCTTGTGTGTCTTTCCATGAGTACACACACAAACACACGCACTCACTCTCTCTCTCTCTCTCTCTCTCTCTCACACACACACACACACACACACACACACACAAACACACACCCAGTTCATAGAGAGCATGTCATCCGGTTTGGTGGTGGGGGTCTTGAGCAACAAGTTCTCGGCTCACCAAGGCTCAGGGCGACCCTTCTGTGCGATCCCCCCTTTACAGACGTTACAAACAGGAGCTCTGTGACTGACGTGCGCAAAGCTTCCTCTTCCTCGCCAAGCACAGGCAGGGAGGGGATGAAGTCATCCATCTGGACGTCTGTTTTCTTTTCCTACTTCATGTTTTTGTTTTTTCTTCTGTCTTGACTCTCCTGCTCTCCTGCTAAACTCTTGGAGAATCGGCAGCATTCCTTTTCTTCAAAAGACTAAAACACCGCTTTTGGGTGAGGTCATATTCTTGCTTGATTGATCGTCTGATTTGGGGAGGGAAAAAAAAGAAAGAGAAAGGAATCTTCTAGTTTTCCCAGCCAAACAAAACGAGCTGATGCAGAAAAAACACAAGTAGCGCCATTATGTTAAATGAATGCTAGTTGAGGTTATGATGTGACGTAATGTTATGCTAAATGTCACCATCTATTTATCTACTTTTATTGTGCAGTCCTTTTTTGTTGCCATATCTCCAGACCATCTTTTTGGAGTGGTGGTGGAGGTGGTGTGTGTGTGTGTATGTGTGTGTGTGTGGGTGGGGGCAGTTTACATTAGTATCTCCCCGCTTACCCATGGTCCCTCTGGGCTGCAGCTAAAATGTGACCATGCTAATTTAACCCAATTGCTAACTTGTCCGTGATGGACGCTGGTTTGAGATCACAGCATATGGCCAGCATTGCCCACAGTGTGGGTCTATCTTCAAATCAAAAACACACACAGAAAGTGACAGAGGGAAAGAGAAAAAAAAGAAAAAGAAAAAGAAAGATCTTTCTTTTTTTGGTACACGCTGCCACTGTCCATTTCTGTGGTGTGCACTGAGGGAGAACAGGACAGAGATGATGAGAATCACCTGTCTCAGAGGAAGAGCCGGCTCCCCACTAAGAGTGTCTTTTCTCTCTCTCTCTTTCTCTCTCTCTGTCTCTTTTTTTCCCTCTCTGTCTATCCCTTTTCCCTCCCTCCGTCTCTCTTGCTCTCTCCCTCTTTGTCTCTCTCTCTCTCCCTCTCTCTCTCTCTCTACTTCTCTCTTTCTCCCTCTCTCTATCTCTCTCTATCCTTGTCTTCCTCCCTCGCTCCCTCCCTCGCTTCCGTCCTCTCCTGCTGCTGGCCTTGGGGCAGGGGACTTATGGGAATATTGTCACAGTGGCTATAAAGACTGATGGTGGTGGGCGTCCAGCCGATAAGCGCCGCTGACGGGATTCATGACCTAAGTGGCCCAAACTGGGTGGTGGGCGTTAGGGGGGTGGGATGGAGTTGGTGGGGTGGAGTTGGTGGGGGTGGTGGATGTGGGGGTTGGTGGTGTGAGGAGAAGATTATTTCCACTTGTGTGTTTTCCTGCTGATGTGCCTCATTTTTATCGCTGGCGAGCTGGTGGTATGACACACAGAGCGCAATCACAGAGAGGGGGAGCGAGTGATAGTGGGAGTAGAAAGAGAGAGATGAGGAGAGAGAGAGTGACAGAAAGAGAGAGAGCAAGAGCAAGAGAGAAACATAGAGAGATAGAGGGTTAGGACAATGGACAGGGGAAGAAAGCTGTGCT
>CM059287.1:8195278-8200278 GCA_030347295.1 Setipinna tenuifilis | reverse complement strand
TATAATGTAATAATGTAATACACAATCATTAGTTTGCATTTAATATGAAACACTTAAGTAAATGATATTAAACTGTAGAAGTTCCCACAGCTCGGAGCACATAGTGTATGTCGCGACTGCACGTAGTTCTTCGAGAAAAATTCCTCTTACACTCCCCACCTCAAAAAAAAAAAAGACCTTTAGGGAAGGATTCCGCAGTTGAAGCGTGAGAGCCAATGGCAGGCCAGGGCCACACTTAGCCTTTTTCTTTTTCTTTGGCAGGAATGCCCAACACAAAACTAATTACCTGACTATTTTTTTTTTTTTGCGGCAAAAAAAAAACAAACAAAACGACGCAATAAATAGTGTTTGTCACCGTGCAGATTAGGAGCGTGAGGATGGCCAAGTCTAATTACAGACCCGAGGCTGTGTGGAAGGCCGGGGAGTAGAAGAGAGGAGTGAGAAATGGATTTCTTTTTTTCCTTCCTTCTTTCTCTCTTTCTTTCTTTCTTTCTTTCTTTCTTTCTTTCTTTCTTTCTTTTTTTCTCAGAGGGGTATGAGCCCTCCCAGTAGTCCGCTCACTGCCTATGCCTGAGTTATAGTTGTATTTGTCTAAAAGAAAGCACAGTCACAGAGAGGGTTTCAGTGCTGTGAGATGGCCATTTCCTTTTGTCTGGTTACGGGGCCTGCTCCTCAGGTGAGTTAAAAAACTATAAGTAATGCAACTGAAAGCGGCACATAGAGTTATATAGATACATGCAGGAGACACGAATGGAGTGTGTTTGTATATGACTGGCTGCTAGTTGTCTATTCTGTAGATAGAATGTGTGTAATTGGACTGATTGAAGTCTCTCTCTTCCATGTGTTATCATGTTTTACTGGTAAGACCCTATTCTATTTTATTCCTATCTATTCTATTCTATTCTATGCTATTCTATTTTATCCTATGCTATTCTATTCTATTTTATTCTATTCTATTCTATTGCACATGGAGCTGGATTCATGCAGGAGGCATGCACTGTTGCACATAGGACCAGATACATCTACACACACACAGCAGATCTTTTGCTACCACATCCAGGCTTGAGCCCATGATCTTGGGGTTTGGATGCAGGCCTCCTTCAAAACAGAACGCCAGCTGGCCAAGTGGGTGTAGTTCCCTTATGGTTTCAGAGGTTAAAGTGTCTACCCCTCACCATTAACCAGCTTGTGATTACTCCACAAGAATGTCATAAACATTTATGAGGAGCTCAGATGCAAAACCCTCTGAGTGCATTTGCAATGAACTTGCAGAAATATATTGATATCATTTTGATTGACTTCATTCCCTGTCCACCTCCAGTTGGATAGCTTTGACTGGATTTCTTTTCACTTAATAGTATTTAAATTGCAGTTTGATAGAGAAATTAAGTTGGAAATTACTATACAAAAAATACTAATGTTTGCATATTTATGAAAATGGACTTAAAGGGTTTTGCATCTGAACTCTAGTTGCTGTTGCTATCTGCTGCTGAATGCTTTCACACTGGGGGCTAGTTGGCCTGTGAGCTGTGTGTCATGGAGCTTCATAAGGTCCATAAGCTGCTTCCTGACCCTGATTTGTGCTCTGGGCCGCTCGCTGGCTCGCTCCAGCTCTGGTGTTTACCAGTGCAGGCGTGTGTGTGTGTGTGTGTGTGTGTGTGTGTGTGTGTGAGTGTGTGTTTACCAGTGCAGGCGTGGCCATCGGTTTGCGTCAGGGTTTGGATATCACCGCTCTTGTTTACAGTGTGGGGATTTTTCCTTCCTCCTCCAGCTCCTCTGCCGAAATCCCTCGATTCCTATGTGTGTGTGTGTGTGTGTGTGTGTTTGTGTGTGTGTGTGTGTCCTCACATAACTCTTCACTTGTGTGTGTCAGTGCTTCAGCGTGTCGATGACTAATGTTGGTATAACCGAACACAGTTTAACTTGTTGAACTTATGTTGTTTAACTCATGTGTTATTTAACCAGTGTCATTTGTTTTCTTGTGTAGCCGATACTTAAAGTGGCTTTTTTTATCTGTTTGTTACAACCGCAAAAGAAAGTAGTCCGAGACCTATTTTTTATAGATGTGAAACAAGATAGCAGCATAGAGAGTCTTCGAAATACTCACATTTTCAGGAATGTGTGCTTCTCTGTGTAATCTGCTACTATCTTTTGTGCAGCTTTGCACCCAGTGCTGTAGTGGAGGGTAAACGCAAGCAAACAGAGTTTACCCCCCTCTCAAAACCCTGGTTCACCTCCGAAGAGATTTTATCCACTTCTCCATAGAATTAATTTTGGCTGTGAAAGCATGAAATACAATACGTTTAACATTAAAAACGTCTAACATTAAAATTCACACTGCGTCATGTTCATTTGTAATATACGCACTAGGGACCACTTGGTATTGTTCAAACATGTTTTGAATGTCTTCTTAAAACACCTGATGACGCACAGAGGGGTCCACCTGACCGTGTTTACCGAATTCATAGTTTACCCACCTCTTGTTTTACCACTACACCCTATGTTTGCGCTCGTCCTGAGGAGACGGATGGCTAGTGATGCCCAGCCACGGTAGCAGACTGGGGGACGTTGCCATGCAAATAAACTTTGTTAAAAAGCTGTTGACATGCAAATGGCTTGACATGTGAATAACAAGGTAGAGCGAGGTCAGCGCTGTGTAAAATGAGTGTGTGTGTGTGTGTGTGTGTGTGTGTATGTGTGTGTGTGTGTGTGTGTGTGCGGGTGTGTGTGTGTGTGTGTGTGTGTGTGTTTGTGTGGCGTGCATGCATGTGTGTGTGTCATAGTCAATGTTAAGACTTTTGTCTGTGTGTGTGTGTGTGTGTGTGTGTGTGTGTGTGTGTGTGTTGGTCCTAACATTTTCTTTCTCACTCTTGCTTTCACATTCTGTTCTTAGGAGTCACCATAAAATGTGTGTGATCTTTTTTCTGTGTGTACGCATCTGTGTGTGTGTGTGTGTATGTGGGTTTTAGACCACCATTTGGTTAGACCCAAGTACCTCAGCAGGGCGCGTGGCCCTCTTTAATCCAAAACAGAACCGAACCGAACAAGGAACACAAAGAACAACAACAAAGAACATCTTCTTGGACAATCATCTAAAACACAAATATTATTTTGGCTTGAACCGGATGAGTTACATTTGACTTGCAAATGCTCTTACAAAACAAACCCCCACCTCCTCAACTCCACCACCTCCTCCACCTCCACCTCCTCCAGCACCGCCCTAGTAGACAGATGAGCCAGTGTGTATAGTCCTGGGGAACATCAGGGCAGTGACCTCGTGTTCACAGCAGGGGTTGGGGTGGAGGGCCAGGGCAAGTCTCCAAACCTGTTTGAGTGTTGAGAGCGAGGAAAGGAAAGGAAGAGACAGAGGGGAGGAGAGGAAAGAAAGAGAAAGAGACGAAGAGAGAGAGAGACAGACAGAAAGAATTGAGTGTTGAGAGAGAGGAAAGGAAAGGAAGAGAAAGAGAGAGGGGAAGAGAGGAAAAAAAGAGATGGAGAGACAGAGACAGCGAGACAGAAAGAAAGAGAGATTGATGTAAAAACTCCTTTATTGGACCAGTGTCAGTCATTTGACACAATTACATCAAACAAGACTCGTGTAAATTATCAACATGTCATCACATTTCAAGAAAAACAAGAGCAATGAACTGAAATGGAAAAAATAGGACCAAGCATGGGAAAACCCTCCTTCCAAATGGGAAGAGAGTGAGAAATAAAATGAGAAACAGAGAGAGAGAAAGAGAGAGAGAGAGACAGAGAAAGAGAGAGAGTCTCCACTTTGTCCTATCTGGGGATAGGAGAGCTGTGGTTGGTCTCGGTCCCAGACACTCGCTCCCCTGTGGTGGAGTGGATCTTTTAGTAAGACACACTTAGAAAACAAAAATATCGCCACTCCACCCCATCCCAACAGCGCACAACCTCTATGGGCCCTCACTATGAGTCAGACAGAATGGGTTGACATGGAGGAGTAAGAATAGAGAGAAGTGGTCTAGATCATAGGTATTAGTCAGAAGTCCTTCTGTATTTCAGTGCACCTTTGGTGCTACTTTTGCCCTTTATAAAAACAAGTGATTTGAAGACTTCAAGACTTCTATTGTCACATTGGAAATGGTTCTTCAGCCTCAGCCTCAGATCATAATGGGCTATGCTATGTCATATGGGCATCAAATAGTTCTTTGAAGTACTGAAAAAAAGCTTCTTCTATGGCATCGCTCTGAAGAACCGGTACTGGCTCCATTATTTTTTTAGAGTGTACATGATGATGATGAGACATGTCCTGTTGGTCTGTGCTCTCAGTAAAAGGTCACTAAGGTCCCAGGGGGTCAGCGCAAGTGATATAATAATATAATATAATATAATATAATATAATATAATTTTGCCAGTACCAGTTCTTTCATGCCATAGAAGAACCTTTCCTCTCCATGGAACCATTAAGACATTGAAATAACCATTTAAGCACCTTTGTTTTTTTTTAGCATGTATGTGAAAGGTACTTCACATTGAAAATGGTTCTTCAGAGCCTCAGATCATAATGGGCTATGCTATGTGATATGGGGGCCAACTGGTTCTTTAAAGAACTGTTGCCTCAACGCTTCTTTGAAGCCCTGAAAAAGGTTCTTCTATGACCGGTACTGGCCCCATTATTTTTTTTAGAGTGTACATGATGATGAGACATGTCCTTTTGGTCTGTGCTTTCAGCAAAAGGTCACTAAGGTCGGGTCCCAGGGGGTCAGCGCAAGTGGCAGTGACACACAGATGACCCTCTTTAGTGTAACTGTAACTATAAGCAGCTTAGAGGGGGGAGATAGAGCCGTGGGCTCAGTGTAAACAAAGAGGGTCGCCGGGACGACCATGACTGGGATGGGAGGGGGGGAGCTGAAGTAGCTAAACTGCTAAACCGTGTCTCATTCACAAGCATCAAGGAGTCTGGGCTTGCTGTGTGAGCGTGTGTGTGCATGCAGTGTGTGTGTGTGTGTGTGTGTGTTTGTTTGGTTGTGTGT
>CM059287.1:8185278-8187778 GCA_030347295.1 Setipinna tenuifilis | reverse complement strand
GTGAGTGTGTGTGTTTGCACATGTGATAGCTCAAGTGTTCAAGCAAGTATGTGCATGTGTCTCCCTTGCCATATGAGAGTGGTTGCAGTTTGTCTACATGCGTGCCTGTGTGCACATTTGCACATTCATTTCATGTGTGTATGTGTGTGTGCTTGCATGCTTGTGTATGCGTGTGTGTGTGTGTGTGTGTGTGTGTGTGTACTCCTCATGGGAGTGCCAGTCCCTCTGCCTGTAAAGGAGAATGGTGTAGCAGAGAAGGGAGAGGGAAAAGGTGTGTGTGTGTTTGTGTGTGTGTGCATGTGAGTGTGTGTGTGCGGTCTTTCTGTTTGTCACTGTCATCTGTTTATATTTTTATACACATAAACATGGCCTCCTGTGTGTGACTGATGCCGTGATGTGAGTGAGTGGCCTCAGTCCCAGCTTAAAGAGGAGAGGGAGAGGGAGAGGGAGGGGGAGGAGGAGAGGGAGAGGGGTAGGGAGGGGTGGGGAAGAGGTGGGGTGGTTGCAGTGGGGGTGGGGGTGGGTTTGTTGGGTAAGGGTGTTATACAATAGCCAGTCATTCCAGGACACAGGAACTAGGGAATGGCACGGCCAAAAGCAAGCAAGAGGAAAGTGCAGAAAAAGAGAGTGAGTGTGAGAAACAGAGAGAGAGAGGCAGACAGAGAGAGAGAGGAAGAGAGAGTGAGAAACACAGAGAGAGTGAGAAACAGAGAGTGAGAGAAAGAGAGTCAGCAACAGAGAGAGAGAGAGAGAGAAGGAGTCAGAGAGTGAGTGTGTCTGTGTTTGTGTGCATGTGTAAGTGAGAGAGATAAAGTCAGAGAGGGAGAGTGTGTCTCTGTTTGTGTGTGCGTGTGTAAGAGAGAGAAAGTCAGAGAGGGAAAGTGTGTCTGTGTTTGTGTAAGAGAGAAAGAGTAAAAAGAGAGAGAAAAGAGAGATGAGGGAGGGTTATCTTGATTAGGAGCATGTGAAGATGGGGATGTGGTGGCGCGGCGTTGTGCACAAAACATCTGCCTGTCACGCAGGGCCAGCGAGCACAAGACAAACGCCACACACACACACACACGCACACACACACACACACACGCACACACACACACGTGCACACAAAAGCCTGTGTTATGTATTATTATGCACAGTACTTGCATGAAAGGATGCATACAGTATGTAAAAATAGCACACACATACACACACACACACACACACACACACACACACACACACACAAAAGCAATGGGGCTTATGCATGCAAAGCCTGTAAGTCAGACTGTGCTGTGTACAATGCCTTGTGTATCTACAGAAGCAGTGATATCAGCCAATAAACGCTGTAGTAAGCCCAGTGTTACACACATCTTCACGGACAACACCAGGGCTCTTACCCAGGGTCACGATGGCACACCGCGGTTATGGATCTCTGCTTTAAAGCAAAAAAGATAGATAGAAGATAGATAGTTTAGTTTTTTTGTTGACACATACCTTGGCAGTTGTCAGGACCTTGTGTAAAAGCAGCTATAGTGGGTGACCCAGAAGAGGAAATGCAGGCTTCACATGAAATGCTGACCTTGAAATAAACACACAAACAGAAAGACAGACAGACAGACAAAAAGTGTCATTTAAACAGGCTAATATATATTTAAAATATCTGTAATAAAAATACAGTTGTTAAGTTTGTGTGGCATTTTGCTGGCTCTGTGTCTGAATAAATCAGACACAAAAATACAGTGCTTATTTAGCAAATGTGGTGTTTTCACAGTATTCACACTAGTCAGTGTGTCCCTCTCTGTCTCATTATTGGGTGCCTGTGTCTATTTGATTGTGCTTAGCTGATAGTATTGATGTGTGGAGAGCTGGCCCAGGCCCTTTTCATTGTGCACCCCCCCCCCCCCACACACACACACACCTCCACACACACCTCCTTTTTTCCTTCCCTTTACTTTCTTTTCTTTTTTTTTAATGTCGTTCTCTGAAGTTTGTCCTGCGCTGGTGTGTGTGTGTGTGTTTCACCACGTTTCCTCTCGGGCTTGATGTGAGGGGACAAAGTCCCACGGAGGCGTTCACACTCAGCTCTGCTGAAGGGAGGGGAGAGAAAATATCTTCCTGTTAGTTGCCCCCCCCCCTCACCTCTCCCTGCTGCTACACACAGACACATACATACTTGTGCACACACACACACACACACACACACTCATATACACACACATACACATAGTTGTACACACACACTTACATGGACACTCACACACACTTGTACACACGCACACACACTTGTACACGCACACTCACACACACTTGTACACACACTCACACACACTTGTACACACACTTAAACACACACTTGTACACACACACACACACACTTTTATACACACTCATACGCACACACACACGCACACTACACAAACACATTAACCGATGTGTTAAGCTGATAAGAACACAGGCATAGAGTAACTGAACAGGAAGGCCAGAGCCTAGTTTTGGAATTGATATCTCCACACACACTCAT
>CM059287.1:8177778-8180278 GCA_030347295.1 Setipinna tenuifilis | reverse complement strand
TTGCAGCTCTTTTTTTTCTGATTAACCTTTCGCCTTAATTAATGAACCTGTGGGCTCCCCCCCTCCCCTTCCCTCTTTACTTAAACCTGCTAGCGTTAAGCAAAACAAAAAAAACAAAACAAAAGACCAGTTACTAAAAAAAAAACATTTCAACAAATCATTGTGTACATTGCGTGCCATATTTTTCCCACCACCCGTCGACACCGCCCCCCGCCCCCCCACCTCACCACATCCTATTCTCCATCCTGCACCTCTTTTGACTCGCTTGTCAAAAACAGCTTCCATGATTAATGGCTTTAATATGCCGCGCTTCACAGGCCAACAAATTAATTAGTGGCCTCCATAATGTGCTTTAAAAATACTGTCGTCGCTGCGCTGCGCGGCGCGCCGAAGCTGATGGGCTGATGAATAGACTAGCCCCATGCAGCGCCGCTTCCGTTAGCCCCCTCAGTGGAGAGCTGTAGGCGCAGTTAGCATGATTAGCGGAGCTTAGCTTGGTGAGAAGGACTCATGTGGTGCCATACTGTATTGTACTGTATAATATCTTTGCCCACTTTTTTAATGTGTCCCTGCTTTGCTTTGCTTTCCTATTCCTGTTTCTATTCCTATTCATTCCCCGCCCCCCCTTGTTGAGTGAATGAGAAAAGCATATCAATAGCCGAGAGGTTTCTATTAGCGTATTGTTGGGACGATGCTGATGTGTGTGTGTGTGTATGTAGGCCTATGTATGGAGCTATTCTGCGATTAATATGAGCTGTACTTACAAGTCATTCAGCTCAGGCTAGGCTTGCAGTGCGGCCTGGTGGAGTGTTTTCAGACACCATTCATCACAGGAACCTTGGCTGTTTCTTTCACCCATTGAATTTCAGCTTGGTTAGGGTAGTCTTTCATTTCATAAAAGAGTGCAGGAAGGTCTTAAGCTGTATCGACTTTGTAAGGGGACTGAAGTAATGTCTGTGAGGGTCCCTTAAGGTGTTTGTTAGCAGTGAGTGTTAAAGCCAAGAGTTCAGGCCTTAATTTGGCAGAGGCAAGGCTTTGACTGTCTCTGTCAAGGGTGGAAAACAATAGGTGTTGTTCAGTTAGCAAGGTTTGACAAATCAGGCCTCTCTCTGCTGCACTTCATTTGCCATCACTTCTTTCGGCTTTTCTGTCGAGTTAGCATCATAGACTGTACAAGAAGACTTTTGTACAGGCCGAATGATGTTGAAGGTTCTGGCCGTAGCCATTTTTGCCAGTTCATTCTATTGATGTCAATGGTAATTAGCTGGACATTAAAATAAGAAGTTCTAAAAACATTCACCCCCTCAAAAGTATCATGGACCCGAGAACTACCGAAACATACCAAAACTGTTTTTTGACTCAGGCTGTAAATATGTTTATTTTTGCTGTAAAAATAGACTTTTTAACATCGAAGTCTATGGGGAGTTGCTCGCTTCTGCAGCCAGCCCCCAAAGGATAAAAAAAGGTATTGCACCTTTAGAACTTTTATTTCGTTGTTTAGCCTGGAACGTTGCCGCTTGGTTAGCATGCCCCAAGCGGTGGTGCTTATTGCAGAGACCCATGCGAGATATCTATTGTGTGTGTTGCCAGGCAATGCGGAGGTTAATGACAACTGCAGTCACACTCATTAGCGTAAAGACATCAGTGGATCAGCAGACATCTCTGGACTGTTTGACATGCATATCACTGCTCTTGTTGCACTGATTGCAGTGTGAGTTTTAAAGCGATGCCCTGTCTTATCATCATTCACCTTTCCCGTTCTTTCTTCTCTCCCTCTTTGTTGCAATCTCTCTCTCTCTCTTCCCTCCCTCTCTCTTGCAATCTCTCTCTCTTTCTCTCTTTCTCTCTCTCTCTCTCTCTCTCTGTTGGTAAGTGCTAGCAGTGCCCTCCATCAAACGTGAGGAGGCTCTTTAGCTCTTGAGGACATAGAAATAAAGATGGTGAGTCCATGGTCACCAGTAGCAATGTGGCCCCACACACACTGAACCCAAGTGGAAATTCCATTGCGTGAGTCGAGTGAGCGAGTGAGTGAGTCAGCAAATGGTTAAATTGGCCCCCACTCAGAGCCAAGGCAAGGCACTGTATATATCCATGCCTTAAATACCGTCACTTTTCTTCCCCCTCACACAGTCGTTTCCATATGTTTCCCGGCATTAGGCCACAAAGCAAATGAAAAGGAACACACTTGGCACAAGCCGAAGTCTTAAGCCTTTGAGGCTAAAATAGACGACACCCCTTCATATTATTCTGCCCTCCAATATCGAGGTTTAGCTTTTCATTTAACACAAGTGAACAAACAAACAAGTCTTATAAATATACATATCCAGGACACACAACTTACTTCATATGAAATAAGTGAAGACTGAAGACACTATGTCTACTGAGCGCTATTTAACTGCTCAACCCTTCTGAGTAGCTGTTTTTAGTTTCCCTTTTTGCTTGGGCAAAATTCTCCTTTTTTGAGCCTGTCAGTCAAAGTGATTGGTGGTCTTTTCTTGTA
>CM059287.1:8150278-8152778 GCA_030347295.1 Setipinna tenuifilis | reverse complement strand
ATGTCCACAGCAAATTCCATATGGCAAAGGGCACCTGTGAAAAGCAAGGGCAGATAAAGAGGCTGTGTAAATGTGTGTGAATGGCATGTTCGTATAGATGCATGTCAAAATGGGGGCATGTTGGTCTTGCTGCTTGACCTTAAACATAAGCTATGTTTCAGCTATGTTTCAGCTATGTAAGCTTTAATTTCACTATAGTAGTGACAATAAAGGAATTTATTTATCCAGCATTGAATAGTACAGCTGGATGGATGATTCTCCCTGAAGTGGTTTCCTGCACTGAGTTCATCCAGTGCAACAAATACCTCTTTTCCTCTCAAATACCTCTCTTCCACCAGGATCGTTCTGGTGCCAGTGCTTATGTTGGACTAGCTCTGGTCAAGCACTGGCACCAGCACCGGCATGGACATTCATAGGTCTCAGAACCGAGCACTGTGACATTGTGGGTTCCGACTTTGGGACCAGTAACTTCAGGGAGCCATGCCGGTGCCAGGTTTTTGGCACCAGCACCTGTAACTTTTCAGTGGAAACAAGCAGAACCAGTTCCAGATTGGACTCTGGCGCTGGCACTGTGGTGGTGGAAACGAGCTACAGGAGGCTCGGAAGGAATCAGACTTTATGTTGCCATCAACAGTCCTGTACCACATTAGAGAACAGTGTGTGTTTTTATGTCCTATTTATCTCGGTTGCTTCGGAAAATGAAGCAACCGAGATAAATAGGGACCACCCTGAATTGTAATTCTGAGAATAAAAATATAGGTTGATGAATAAATGAATGAACGAATGATTGAATGAATGAATGAATGAATGAATGAATGAATGAATGAATTAATTAATTAATGTGTATGTGGTAAAGTCTGCATCTGCATCTGCAGCTAGCTCCTGGCCCTCAAAGGTTGAATGAATGAGTGAATGAATGAGTGAGTGAATGTATATGCGGTAAAGTCTGCATCTGCAGCTAGCTCCTAGCCCTCAGGTAGTACATTCGCTAGGGTTATAAAGGTTGAATGAATGAATGAATGAGTGAATGAATGCGTATGCGGTAATGTCTGCCTCTGCATCTGCAGCTAGCTGTAGCTCCTAGCCCCCAAGCAAGTACATTCGCTAGGGTAGGCCATTAGCGAGCGTTAGCGGCTAATGCGGCTAGTCATTGATTAGTCATTTGTGAGCCCCTTGCCTGCCGCGCTAGTGCAGAAAGGGGTTGGGGGGGTTGGGGGGGGGGGACCCATTTACTTGCTAGCGGCGTTCCGACAGTGGCGGTACGCTATTACCGTGTTATTACAGGCCCTCATTCACCGTGAGTGTGTGTGTGTATGTGTGTGTGTGTGTGTGTGTGTGAGAGAGAGAGAGTGTGTGTGTGTGCAGTCTAAGAGAATGAATGGTTGCCAGCTCTGGTAATGGGTCTTTTTAAGGAGGTTAAATAAAGGTGAGTCAAAATCTCTCCCTGTGTTTCCCTCTTTCTCTCTTCCTTTCTCCTGCTCTCTTTCTCTTGCTCTCTTATTCTCTCTTTCTCTAGCTTTCTTTTTACTCTCTTTCTCTTGCTCAATTTCTCTCTCTCTCTCTCTCTCTTTCTCTCTGCTTGCCTCACTTGTAGTATTGACAGACTCTCAGGCAGCAGAAAAAGTGCCTCGGTTTAATCCTGTAAGCAATTGATTGTGAAAACACAAAGCAGCTAATGTCTGCAAATTTGAGAGTCTTATCTGGGCTTTATCATTTTCTTTTCTTTTTTGCCTGTCTGTGTGATTCCAGCTCTGGTATTTCAATGAACAGAGAGAGACAGAGAGAGAGAGCAAAAGAGAGAGAAAGGGAGGAAAAGAGAGAGCAAGAGAGAGAGCAAGGGAGAAAGACAGCAAGGGAGAGAGAGAGAGAGAGAGGGAGGGGGAGCAAATAGAGAGAGAGAGGGAGGAAGAGAGCAAGAGAGAGAGGGAGGGAGGGAGGCAGAGAGAGAGGCAGAGAGAGGGAGGCAGAGAGAGGGAGGGAGAAAGAGGGGGGAGGGTAAAAGGGAAGCTGGATGGGGAGGGGTACAAAATGAAGAAATATCACAGATGTTGGCCCTGCATGTCGAGCTATATCCTCCTTCCCCAGCTCCCCCGAGCAACCCCTCGACCCCCCCACTCCCCCCACCCCCCTACCCCCTCACTCCGACTTCACCCCCACACTCAATCTGGCTAGTTTAGCCCTTTTTCCCCTCTCTCCCTCCCTCTCCCCTCCCTCTCTCTCTCTCTCTCTCTCTCTCTCTCTCTCTGTCTCTCTCCCCCCCCTCGTCCCTCCTTCTCCATCCTTCGCATGTGAGACAGATTACTTCTGCTTGCTCCTTTCAGCAGTGCTGTTCAGAAAGGTGGGGAGGGGGATGGCAGTGTGCATGTGTGTGTGTGGCGGGGAGGTTGGGGGAGGGGGGGTGGTAGTGTGTGCATGTCTGTGTGTCTATGAGGCGGGTTGGTGTGTGTGTGTGTGTGTGTGTGTGTGTGTGTGTGTGTGTGTGTGTGTGTGTGTGGTAGGG
>CM059287.1:8135278-8145278 GCA_030347295.1 Setipinna tenuifilis | reverse complement strand
CTTTTTCTCTTTCTTTTCCCACTGCTCACCCTCCTTTTCTCCACTCCAAGTTGAAAAAGCGTAAATGAGTTTTCAAAAGAAACAAAGTCAAACAGACAGAAAGAACGCAAGGGGCTAAAAAAAAAAGAAAGATGTCTTTGGCTCAACAGTTTTTCACGTTTTCACGCAGGTTTTGCAAATTGCATGTTAGCCTTTATGCTTATAAAATACTCTTCAGGAGAGTAGTAATAGAATAGAGGTAATATTAAGTCCTGCTGACATTCTTGACCGCTTTTATCTGATATTTTGCAGTGCTGTCCAACTCGCTGAAACCTCTGACCACATTGCATCTACATGCTTGAGCTAAAAAAAAAACCCACTTTCCCTATTTTGGTCCCACTTTCACAGTTTTTTTTTCTCTGCTTGGGCCTTTCTAAGCCAGCGAGTGTGTTCTCACAAAAGTATGACAGAGGTTTAAAGATTTAACACCACCACTCTAAAATGTAGTAATGCTGTCATGTTTGTAACGTTGTTTGTTTTTGCAGTTCAATTTGGTTCAGCAAAAAAAAGAAAAGGTTTTGGGAGACCTTTGCCTCAGTATTTTTTGTTTTGTTTTGTTATTTTTGGTAGGACCTATCGCTTAAACTACACTACATCACAGGAGTGTAGCAGCTCACCCTTGAACAGACAGTGTAGACAGCCAACCCTTAAAAACGCAGACCGTTAGTGAAGCACCTCTGGTGCTGATCCGACATCAAAGTGGACCGGGTCTGGGCCAGAACCTGCACCACAGTTCCGCCAGCCCGTCAGCCAGCCAGCTGCCTTCTGGGAAAAAAAAACAAAAAACGTGAAAACGCTCACAGGTCTGTTCCTGCTTAGCCAGTCGTGTCATTGGGAGGCTCAGAAGAGGTTTGGAGAGGGCCTCTGTAGACGGGAGTGAGGGCTGGACCCTGTGCCTCTCTTGGGGGTGGGAGTGTGTGATAGCTGGGTGGTGAGGACATGGTGATTGGGGGGTGGGGGTGGAGGTAGGGTGGGGTTTGCCCTGGCCCCGGCCCCTCTCCGTAGAGAGAAGGGGACACGCCGAAGTGAGTGGCTGTCCCAGCTGGAAGAGAGGTTCTGGGGTGGTCAGTATCACTCAAGGGGCTACGGCTAATGGCTGCTCCCCAGGGCCGAGGCACCAGGGCTGGGCTGAGGGAGTTGGAGGATAGGGGGGTGGGGGCGGGGGGTGTGTGGTGGTGCCTGGAGAGTTTGGGGTTTCACTGTGTCTGGGAGGCACTGATTCAGCTGCTGAACCAGTTGTCAGGTGAATCAAAATGTCACTGTGTGTGTGTGTGTGTGTGTGTGTGTGTGTGTGTGTGTGTGTGTGTGTGTGTATGTGTGCCCCTGTCAAGTTTGCATCACTGCTTAAGCATTTTCATGCACGATCGTCAGCAGTTTGTGAAGTTTGTGTTTGAACTTTTTGTGCTTGTCTGTACTTGTGTGTTCTATACATGTGCATCCCAGAGTGTTTGGCTAATCTGATAATGCAGATATCTGACAGAGAGAGAGAGAGAGAGAGAGAGAGAGAGAGAGAGAGACAGACATAGAGAGAGAGAGAGAGAGAGCGACAGAGACAGAGAGATAGAGACAAAGAGAGAGAGAGACACACAGACAGACAGATAGACAGAGACAGACATAGAGAGAGAGAGAGAGAGAGAGAGAGCGAGAGCGAAAGAGAGAGATGATATCCAGGCAGTCCTCTTAGGGCGTGTGTGTGTGTAGTGTGCTCTATTGATCCCATGTGACTGATCAGAGACAGAGCAGGGCTGTGTGCAAAATCAATGCCTCATTTTCACCTCCACCAAAGCTGGTCATTATGCATCCTGTAGCATGCATGTGAAAATGTGTATGTGTGTGTGTGGTGTGGATATGTGAGCGTGTGTGTGTGTGTGTGTGTGTTAGTGTGTATGTGTGTGTGTGTGTGTGTGTGTGTGTGTGAAGGTTAGGTTTCCACTAATTGTACACCAGTGAAGCAATTAATGCTAATACACCAACCTACATGGGGCAGAACATGTGCTGCTTGTACAATGTCCTCTGTGTGTGTGTGTGTGTGTGTGTGTGTGTGTGTGTGTGTGTGTGTGTGTGTGTGTGTGTGTGTGTGTGTGTGTGTGTGTGTGTGTAATAGTCATGTGAAGTGACATCCTTTACAGAAAAAAGAGGCACCTTTGGCGTTGGTGATGTGAGCTGGGAGATCCATCACACATGGATTGCTCTATGTGGCTCAGGCACTAATCAATGGCTAGCCTACACACACACACACACCAGAGGCTGCCTACGGCCCATGGCAAAGGATATATCTGTGTGGCGGGGGAACAAGTGTGTGCTACAACACTTGTGTAACGGTGTGTGTGTGTGGGATTGTCAGTGCGTGTGTGTGTGTGTGTGTATGCATGTTTGTGCGTCTGTGTCCACGTGTGTCTATTTGTGTGTGTGTGTG
The DNA here is from genome assembly GCA_030347295.1 of Setipinna tenuifilis. Classification (NCBI taxonomy): domain Eukaryota; kingdom Metazoa; phylum Chordata; class Actinopteri; order Clupeiformes; family Engraulidae; genus Setipinna; species Setipinna tenuifilis. Next base: position 8,142,823 of record CM059287.1, on the reverse strand, counting down.
TGTGTTAGTGCATGCATGTGTGTCAGTGTGTGTGTGTGCCCCTGTCAAGTTTGCGTCACTGCTCAAGTGTTTTCATGCACGATCGTCAGCAGTTTGTGTGTTTGTGTTTGAACTTTTTGTGCTTGTTTGTGTGCCTGTCTGTGTCCATGTGTGTCTATTTGTGTGTGTGTGTGTGTGTGTGTGTGTGTGTGTGTGAGTGTGTATGTGTTGGAGTGTGTGTTTGTAGGTCTGTGTTTGTGAGTGCGGGTTGGCCTGTCATCCTGCCCCGGCTTGCTTCAGATCTCTCCCACGTACGTCAACACGTCAGTGTGTGTGTGTGTGTGTGTGTGTGTGCCAAGCCTGACAAAGGAGCGCTGTGTTCCATCGGGTTGCTCATTCGCACTTCCCAGCCACTCCTGCATGTATTATGTCATGGCAAGAGTAGGTGTGTGTGTGTGTGTGTGTGTGTATGTGTGTGTGTGTGTGTGTGTGTGTGTGATGTGTGTTTACAATGGCTTAAGCGATGGCTAGATAACTGGCAACAGTGTCCGCAGCTCCTGGGTGGGAGTGTGTGTGTGTGTGTGTGTGTGTGTGGGGTGGGGGGCTGGGTAGGGGGGGGTGTTGTCAGGGGAAACAAGATTGTACTCTGACAAGACGGGTAAAAACAGAGGACTCACTGTTGTTGGTGAAGGTGGCTGAAGGTATACTGTGATTAGGTTTGCCTGTGCATGTTTGTGTGTGTGTGTGTGTGTGTGTGTGTGTGTGTGAGAGAGAGAGTGTATGTGTGTGTGAGTGTGTGAGTGTGTGTGTGTGTGTGTGTGTGTGTGTGTGTGTGTGAGTGTGTGAGTGTCTGTGTGTGTGTGCATGCGTGTGTGTGTGTGTGTGTGTGTGTGTGTGTGTGTTCGTACAGTATATGTGTGCATGCATGTGTGTGTGTGTGTGTGTATGTGTGTGTGTGTGTATTTATGGCAGTTTGAGGCTATCACTGGCTGTTTGTTGACCCTGCTGTAACACTTTTCACAGAGTTGCAGGGTAAGCTCTTCTTTTTCTGTTTGCCACTCTTCTTTTTTGTCCCTTCTCAACCACTCTCCTCTATCACTCTTCTCCCTCTTTCATCCTCATACTTCTCTCTACGCTTGTTTTCTCTCCATCTCCTTCATCTTCCTTTGCTGTCTCTCTACATTCTGCACCACATCTCTCTTACTCTCACTCTCTCTCTTACTCTCACACTCTTTCTTACTCTCTCACTCTCACACTCTCTCTTACCCTCACACACTTTCTTACTCTCTCACACTCTTTCTTACTCTCTCACTCTCACACTGTCTCTTACTCTCACACACACTCTCTCTTACTCTCACACACACCCTTACTCTCACACTCTCTCTTACTCTCACACACACCCTTACTCTCACACTCTCTCTTATCTTTGCTGTTTTGACTTCTTTCCCTCAGTCTCTATTAGCTGATATCTGGCTCTTTCTCTCCTCTCTCTGCCTCTGTCTTTCTCTTTCTCTCTGTCACTCTATCTTTCTGTCTGTCTGTTTCTCTCTCTCTCTCTGTCCCTTTCTCTCTCTCCCTCTCTGTCTATCTCTCTCAGCAGCAGAGTGGTACAGCTGCCAGAGACTCCAGGCAGCTCCATCATCTCTCTCTCTCTCTCTCTCTGTCTATTCATGTTGTTGTTCTCATCCCACAGACTGATACAGACTGTATTTAAATAAGTGAGAGACGGCAGTGAGCAAAGAACTAGGACAGTGGACGAAATAGATAGATGGAAAAGAGAGAGACAGAGAGAGAGCGGAAGAGAGAGATAAAGTGAGGTGGGGGGAGAGAGTGAAGTGAGTGAGTACATTGAGCGATAGATAGAAAGAGAGAACATTTGAGGGAGAATAGACGAGACAGGACCAGACAGAAAAGTGACTGGGAGGGGGGAAAAATAAGACATTGAAAGAGGGAGAAAAAAAGACAGACAGTCACAGAAAAATATTCAGAAAAGAAACAGAAAAGAAGACGAAGAAGAATAAAAAAACACTGGCTGGAACAGAGAGTTTTAGCCCGCCAGAGTAGACTGAACAGAATGCATTAGGGGCAGTGGAGATACAGAAACAGTCAAAGAAGCCACTGATGCTGTACTGAGGCTGATGCTCACAGCGGTCTACACTGTTAGCCACAGTTATGCCCCAACACCACCAACACCAACACTAAATACCACTACCACCACCAGCACCAACACTTCCACCATCACCAGTGCTGCAACCGCCACCACCACCACCACTGCCACCCTCCCCACCACCACCACCACCACCACCACCAACAACAACACCACCCTCCCCACCACCACCACCACCAACAACAACAACACCACCAGCACTTCCACCATCAGCAGTGCTGCAGCCACCACCACCACCACTGCCACCCTCCCCATCACCACCACCAACACCACCAGCACTTCCACCATCACCAGTGCTGCAGCCACCACCACCACTACCCTCCCCACCACCACCACCACCACCCTCCCCACCACCACTGCCACCCTCCCCGCCTGCGGTCTGACTTCAGCAGGTTAAAAGTTCTCTGTTTGTGTGTGATCACAGAAAATGAATCTTTGACACCGACACTCTTTGACACACTCACTGTTTCTCTCTCTCTCTTTCTCTCTCTCTCACTTACTCATACACACACACACACACACATGCAGGTTTACGAAGTCACAGTGACACACTGCGGGGCCGAATCAGTGATTGCATCTTTGTTAAATTATCCAGGAAATTGTTTTGCGGGCGTCTGATAACACAGGTGTTTATATGGTAATAGCTTCTGGAGGCAGGATAAGAATGAAACAATAAAGCCATTAGAGTGTTACAAGATGAAATTAAGCCAGGCTCTCTTTTTCTCTCTTGCGTGCGCGCGTGCTCTCTCTCTCTCTCAGTCTCTTTCTCTCTGTCTCTCTCTCTCTCTTTCTCTGTCTGTCTCTCTCTCTTGCTCTCTGTCTATCTCTCTCTGTATCTTTCTCTGTTTTGCTCTCTATCTCGCTGTCTATCGGTCTTTCTCTCTCTCTGTCTGTCTTTGTATCTTTCTCTTTCTTGCTCTCTTTCTCTCTTTCTCTTTCTGTCTGTCTCTTTCTCTTTCTCTGTCTCGCTCTTCTTCTCTCTCTCTCTCTCTCTCTCTCTCTCTGTCTCTCTCTTGCTCTGTCTTCTGTATTCCCACTGCCGTACTCCACAGCAAAAGTGTCTGATACACATCGGCCATGTTTGTTTATCTCTTCCTTCCTGTTTGGTCTTTTGGCCAGCGCTGTGTGTCCGCGTGTTGAGTCTCAGTGGTTGAATTTTTTAAATCTGGTACAGCCATTTATTTATCATTGCCCTCAAATACACACATACACACACACACACACATACACACACTCACACACACACATATACAACACACAACACACAACGCACAACACACAAAACACACACACATGCACACAGGCATGTGCACACAGGCATCACACACACACACACACAGACACACACACACACACACACACACACACACACACACACTGCTGTTGTAGCTGTGTAAAACTGCAGGAGAGACTATTATCATGCCCCTGTATTAAAAGCTGAGAATTCCCACAGCATAAAACAGTGTCACAGCACCTGGCCCAGTGTAACATTTGGATACCTTATTTAGAAAGTGTAGTGGGTGGTTTTTTTTTTTGGTATGGTAAAATAAAAAGAAAGAATGAAAGAAAGAGAGAGTACCTTATTTAGAACGTGTAGTGGGTGTTTTTTGTTGATATGGTAAAAGGAAAAGAAAGAATGAAAGAAAAAGGACCTGTGACATAGTTGGTTGCTGTGCTGTGTGAGCAGGGCGCTACTTATATTAGCCTGCTCCTCTTTTATGATGTCAAAGGAGCCAAGTGCTAATCCTCTCATTAGCCAGCTACAGACCCCACCCCCTTACCCCCCAACCCCCACCCCACCCCACCCCACCCCAACCCTGCTAATCAGGAAGTGTTCTGTAGCCATTAAACTTAAACATTGCTTCTCATATTGCGAACATTGCATCACCATCCGCTCACCAACCCCAGTGCGTTAGCAAAAAAAAAAAAAACAAAAAAAAACAAAAAAAAAAAAACAAAGCAACAGTTTGATAATGAAGCATCTAATTAGCCCATAGGCTTTGGGTGTTTGGCGTGTTTGCGTGGGCAGGCGGATTGAGGAGAGGTGGCGCGGTATCTGTGTGTGTGTGTGTGTGTGTGTGTGTTGGTGTGAGAGCGGAGGCGGCACATATGTGTGTCTGTGGCCGAGAGGGAGTGTGCAAATGTGTGTGTGTGTGTGTGTATGTTTGTGTGTGTGCCTGTGACCATTATATGCATGCAGCATGTGGTAGTGTTTGCACTAGTGTATACAAACACCCACACACACCTATTGAGGCTTCAGAATGAAAGGTTCTTTTTTTCCTGCCTTTTTTTACAAGAATGTTTGGTTGTGAGGAATTGTTAAAAGGGTATAACAGCCTTTTTCCTCCTCAGGAGAGTGCTCCTTGTGTACAAAAGGTTCCTCATGAGTGTACCGAAACACTACAGGGAAAAAGAAAAGAAAAACACAAGAAAAAGACTCAACAGGGAGGGTGGCACAGTCACATGTAGATGTAGCGGCGTTCCTTTGTCGACGAGGCAGGGAATAACTTTGGGAAAGATAAGAGGTGCTACCGGATCCCCCGGAACACAAATCGGGAATCTTGAAAGAGTCTCTTATCTCCTTCTCGTATCAGAACGCCACCCCACCTCCCGCCCACCCTCCTCTTGTGGCGGCAGGGAGCTCTCGGCATCACTTGTTTGTTTGTTTGTTTGTTTGTTTGTTGTGGCAACTTCCCTCTTGTTGTCGAGCTGAGCTCCCCTCCACTCAGCTCAGTTCAGCTCAGCTCAGCAGGCACCGTCATGCGCTCGTGTTGTCGTCATCGTTGTTTTTGTTGCTGTTGTTGCTGTTGTTGTTGTTGTTGTTGTCGTTGTCGTCGCTAACAACCATGGTGGCTTCGTCGTTGTTTAGTTTAGGCGATTCCCCCATCTCTCCATGCTGTGTGGAAAATGTTCTTGGGTCCCCTTTTGGCAGGGTACCACTGACACTGTGTCCCTTTTATTTCGTGAGAACATAACAAGGCCCCTCCAGCAGGGGTGAGGATGGAGATGGGGTCATGGGGGGTCAGGGGGGGTCGGATCGGGGCGGGGGGTGTGTGTGTAGTGGAGAAGAGCAGTGAACAGTGAATGCAACTCAGATGTGAGCTCCAGAGGATGCTGGAACATCAAGAAGCTGGAACTGAAGTCCATAGAGGGTTAGGAGGTGACTCAAGGCTCAAGCATTCGTTCCCTCACTGTGCACCGCACTGCTGGTGTGTGTGTGTGTGTGTGTGTGGTTGGCCCTCTTGGTGCGTAATGGCTGCTGTGCGCCAACCCAAGTTGGCGATACACACTGTGTGCAGTGGTTAGTGAGGTGCCCTCTATTGTTGAGTGGTACCCATTGGTGGTTGTTTGTGTGTGGGATGCCATTTACTGTGTATTGCTTTGGGTGTCTTGAAAAAAACTGTTGTGCACAGTGCAGCGTGTTGTTGTTGTTCAAGTCTTGTGTTCACAAATTGTACTTAACACTGTCCTTAGTGGCATGCGGCATACAGTATTTTGTGTGCATTGAAATCAGTGTCTTAAGTTGTTTTGAAATTGGGTCAACTCCAGACAGGCCAAATATTTGAGAATTTGGTCTGGGTGAGTCACATTCCTCAGTATCAGTGCATGTTTTACTTCAACCTGAGATGTTTTTGTGGCCATTTTAATCGACCGAATGGCTAATACTTGATATTTCATTATAAAACACAGTCTGGGGAAGCTAGTATTCATTTCCTTTTTTTGTTTTTCACATAAAAGAGCAAATCGGAGAGCGAAACAGTAAATCCACTTAAGCCTGGCTGTCTGTTCAGGAAAGGGCACAACGGTGGCTAGGACACTTTGTCTAACCCAAAGTGCAAAAAAGAAGATGTTTACTTTTTAAGGGCTGGGATGGGAATGGAAAATAACAAACACCTTACGGTAAGAAGGAGGAGAAAAATATTAAATGTTTCCTGTTGGTTGGTTTGAAGAGGGTGAGAGAGAGAAAAAAAAATGAATTTAAGCCTGGAAAGCTGGCTCCTTTCTCCAGCAGTGCTTGATCTCTCTGTGCTGTGTAAACAGTGGAAAAATAAGAAACCGTAGTAATTGTTCCAGTCTCTTGTTTTTCTTTTTTTTTTCTTTTTCCTTTTTTTCCCCCTTACCACAAAAAAGCTCATACTCATGCATTTTCCAGACTCTGAAGGAAGAATGTATGGCAATGCCTTTGAATCTTGAACCCTTCCATCCATCGTGTGTGAATTAAAAAATCAATACCATGTTCACAAGAAGGTGGGTGATGGTCAGACCTGACCAGACCTATCTCAGCATGGAGACATGGACAAGCATCATTGTCTGTCAGTTAAGATGCGCTCCTGCCAATAGCTATCTATAGGCTAGAACTTTTATCTGACAACTCCCAACAAATGTCACATTGTTTTGTATTTCCTAACAGCTGGTCTTTACTCACTGTAGGATGTTGCAACACACTGCTTTGGGAGTCAATAGATAAGGAAGAAAAGATAATGAAAATGACTTGGGGGTGGAAGGAAAACCCCCTAACTTGTTTGGTTCAGCCTGGTGCTGATTAGCGGGAAACTGGCTGGCACAGACTCTTGCTTTGTGAAGGAACTACGTCTCCCACAACCCCCCCCCCACACACACACACACACACCCCAACATCTCTTCCTGGATAATGGAAGACTTTCAAAGGATCTTCCACGTATCACTCGCTCTTCAAACATGTCTGGATGGAAAAAACACATTGTCTTCATTATTTTAGCAAGAGAGAGAGAGCAAGGGAACGAGGGAACGAAAGAACGAACAAGCTAGCGAACGAACGCGCGGTTGCCATAGCGACAGCCATCGGAGGGCCGAAGGCTGGTGGTAGGCCAGTGTGGAGGGTTAGATGAACAAAGTGGCTCCTAATCCAGACACACACTCTGTTTTCCAATGAAATGAGTGAGCATCAGGCCCCTAGGACGATGGCATGCATAATGTCAGTGCTCGGGGAGGGGGAGGGGGAGGTGGAGGTGGAGGGGGAGAGGGAGCGAAACCAAAACAAAACCTGATGTATTTCCATTAAAGCCATTGCTGGATTTTTCCTTTCTTCTTTACCAGCTGATAGAGAAAAAAAGGCAGCAAGCCTGTCTAGAGAGAAATACAGTAAGCCTCGTTTTTTGTTACCATATGTGTTGTTGAAAGCCTAAAATTATGTTTAAAAAAGAACAACTGGTAAATGTACAGTAAATATATAGTAAATATCAACTTAAAATGATAAATTACGGCAACATCAGTGTGACAGGTACAGTACAAGAGTTGCAGTAGCTGCAGTAGTTTTTAACTGTGTGTTTCGAAAAAAGGTCTGTGATGTTGATTTTGGAATAAGAAGCTGTGACGCCCCATGACATCCACCCTAGGGGATTTCTAATGAACAGTAAGTT
>CM059287.1:8120278-8122778 GCA_030347295.1 Setipinna tenuifilis | reverse complement strand
GAAATTTGTTTCTGTGTGTGTGTGTGTGTGTGTGTGTGTGTGTGTGTGTGTGTGTGTGTGTGTGTGTGTGTGTGTGTTTGTCTATGTGTGTGTGGGCTCCGAGCCTGCAACGGCCGGCTGGTCTGCTCTGCACACATTAGTTCCTGTGCGGAGACTAAGGGAGGAGAGCAGAGGGGAGGAGAGGGAGAGGGAGGAGAGCAGAGGGGAGGAGAGCAGAGGGGATGAGAGGGAGGAGAGGGAGAGAGAGGAGAGAGAGAGAGAGGAGAGGAGAGGAGGGGAGAGAGAAGCGACAGTTAGGGAGGGGTGGTGGGGAGAGGGAGAGAGGAGAGATTGGAGGGGAGAGCAGGGGAGAAGGGAGAGGAGAGAGTAAGGGAGGAGAGCAGGGGAGAAGGGAGAGGAGAGAGTGAGGGAGGACATCAGGGAAGAGGAGAGAAGGGTGTAGGGGAGAGGAGAGAAGGGGAGAATTAGGGAAAAGCAGGGGAGAGGGGAAAGGGAGAGAGGGGAGAGTAAGGGAGGGGTGTAGGGCAGAGGGGTGTAGGGGAGAGGGAGAGAGAAGAGAGGGGAGAGTTAGGCAGGAGAGCAGGGGAGAGGGGTGTAGGGGAGAGGGGAGAGTTAGGGAGGACAGCAGGGGAGAGGCGAAGGGTGAAGGGGAGAGGTAGAGGGTTGTAGGGCAGAGAGGTGTAGGGGAGAGGGGAGAGTTAGGGAGGGGTGTAGGGGAGAGTAGAGGAGAGGGGTGTAGGGGAGAGTGGAGTTAGGAAGGAGGAAGGGGTGTAGGGGAGAGCAGAGGAGAGAGTTAGGGAGGGGAGAGGGGTAGGGGAGAGGGGAGCTGGCCGAGTCAGGAGCTCATAGCTGGAGCGCAGTAGGAGACGAGGGCCAGTTGGCAGTTCCAGCCCACAAAGTAAATAGGTAGTTCTGTTTGGCAGGCCGTCAGTACTGGGACTGTGGGCAAGTGTGTGTGTGTGTGTGTGTGTGTGTGTGTGTGTGTGAGAGTTTGTGTGTGTGTGAGAGTGTGTGCCTGTGCCTGCTGTTGAAAGACTTGTGCACACAAGCAATCACACACACATGCACGCAAGCACACATAGGGACACACACACACACACAGGCATATTCAGATGGTTGACAGGCGAGCACATGGCATCACACACACACAGATAACCATGGTGACATAGTCATGTGTCTCATCTGTTTTATGTGGTTCCTAGAGCCTTGGGAAATCAGTGACACACACGCACATGCACACACACACATGCACACACACACGCACCAACTGAAGCTGGCAGACAGTGAGAACTGGGCCAGCACTCTTGGACCAAGAGTGCACTGAGATCTCCTGCTCATGACCAGCTGTGTGTGTATGTGTGTGTGTGTGTGTGTGTGTGGTTGTGTGTGATATGTACCTACTTGCATCATGCGTGTGTGTGTTTCTGTTATGTGTGTGTGTTTTTGTAATGTGATGTGTTAGTGTGTGTGTTTACCTGATGTGTGTGATGTGTTAGTGTGTGTGTTTACCTGATGTAGTGTGTGTGTGTTTCTGTAGTGTGGCGTGGTGTGTGTGTGTGTGCGTGTGTGTGTGTGTGTGTGTGTAGCCCAGGGTGACTCAGGGGACCAGATGGACAGATGCACTCGTTCGCTTGATGAAAGAAAGCCGCCCCCATCTGCCATTGTCTCCTCTTGTCTCCTCTCCTCCTCTCCTCTCCTCTCCTCTCCTCCTTCACTGTTCCCTCCATGTCTCTTTTTTTATCCCTGCGTCTTTTTTTAAACATGCGCCACTGATTGCTCTGCTAGCTGCCACCCTGGTGCTAGTACAGAGACCCCCCCCTCTGCCCCCCCCTCTTTCTTTTCCCTCTCTCCTTCCCCCTCTTCTCTCCATCCTCCCTCCTCTCTCCCTTCTCCCTTCTCCTGCTAAAGTATAATGGGGTTGTGGTGATCTCCTTTTCTCCTCTCTCCCCTCCTCTCTTCTTCTGTTCTCTTCTCGCTTCTCCTCCTCTCCCCTCCTTTCCTCTCATCTTCTCTTTTCTCCTCTCCTCTACCCTCCTCTCCTCGTCCCCTCTTTCCTCTGCTCTCCTCTCTTCTTCTTTCCTCTACCCTCCTCTCCTCTCCACTCCTTTCCTCTCCTCTCTTTTCTGCTCTCCTCTACCCTCCTCTCCTCTCCTCGCCTCTAGAATCCCCTCCTCTACACCTCCACAAACCCCTCCTCTTCTCTCTACTTCTCTCCACTCTCCTCTCCTCCTATCTCCTCTCCTCTTTTCTTCTCTCTCTGCCCTCCATCTAACATTTGTCCCCTCTGTACCCCCAGCACTCTGCAGTCCCTCTGAGTGTACAGGAGACAAAAAGAGGAAAGAAGTGGATACAACACTTAGAGAAAAATAGAGAGAGAAAAAGTAAGAGAGAGAATCAGTCTTTAATGTGTGACTGGTAGGGCTAGAGAGAGAGAGAGAGAGAGAGAGAGACAGACACAGAGACCGAGAGAAAGAGACAGAGAGAGAGACAGGCAGACATA
>CM059287.1:8107778-8110278 GCA_030347295.1 Setipinna tenuifilis | reverse complement strand
CACACACACATACAAAGGCATGTACACACACATACACGCACAGACATACACACACACATATACACACACGCGTACATACGTACACAAGCATATAAACACACATACACACAAACACACACTAACACACACGTACACAGGCATGCACACATATAAAGATGTGCACAAACACAGACACACACACTTTTCCACACAGATTGATACAGACAAACACACACACACACACCCACATAAACACTTCTCCCTAAAGCTGCAGGTCGTGCGTGAGTTACAGCCTGGCTGCAGTGGCTGATATTTATTTGATGTTGAGCACCAGCGTAAATCAGTTTCTCCCCCACCACCCGTGGCAGGGCAGATAGCCTTCAGGGCCTCCGATAGGCGCTCGCTCTGTAATGCCTGGAAATATGACAGGCCTGCATCTCTGCACCGGTGCTGCTGTGCTGTTCTGTTCTGCGCTCACTACTCTGTGGTCGCTCTATAATGTCTGGAAATATGACAGGCCTGCATCTCCACACCGATGCTGTGCTGTTCTGTGCTGTGCTGTGCTGCGCTCACTACTCTGTGGTCGCTCTATAATGTCTGGAAATATGACAGGCCTGCATCACCACACCGGTGCTCTGCTGCTCTGCTGCTCTGCTGTGCTGTACTGTTCTGTGCTCGCTTTGTAATGCCTGAAAATATGACAGGCCTTCATCACTGCACTGGTCCTCTGCTGCTCTGCTGCTCTGCTGCTCTGCTGTGCTTTACTGTGCTGTACTGTGCTGCGCTGCGCTCACTGCTCTGTGCTCGTTCTGTGCTGGCTGAGGGAGCGCTTTCGCAGACTGTCGGTGTCCAAAATCAATAGTCTGTTTTTAGTCAGCGCTAATGCAGCCCTTTCTGAAAAGAGACAGACAGAGAGAATAAGAAAGGGAGAGAGAGAGAGAAAAGAGAGAGTGTTAGTGAGAGACACACACACAAGGGAGCGAAGGTAGGGAGGGCGAGAGAAAGAGAGAGAGGGAGAAAGAGAGAGAGAGACAAGGAAGGGAAGGTAGGGAGGAAGAGAGAGAGAGGGAGAGAGAGAAGGAAGGGAAGGTAGGGAAGGCGAGAGAAAGAGAGAGAGGGAAAAAGAGAGAAAAAGAGAGAGAGAGACAAGGGAGGGAAGGTAGGGAGGGTGGAGAGAGAAAGAGAGAGGGAGGGAGGAATGGAGAGAATGGAGAGTGAGAGGAGAAAATGAAATTTGAAGAAATGGCGTCCAAAGTTCTCGGCAGGGCAGATAATTGTTGGCCAGTCATTACGTAAGGGCCGAGTAATGTCAACACGAGAGCCAATGCTGTTTTATGGCTCTCACTGTCCAAGGAGGTTAGGCTCCCAATCCCTCCCTTCCTCCCTCCCTCTCTCTCTCTTTCCCTCCGTCCCCCTCTCTCTTTCTCTCTCAAATTTAAAGGAGCTTTTTTGGTATGTCTCAGAAAATTAGAATCTCTTTCTCTCTTTTTCTCTCCCTCTCTTTCTCTCTCTCTCTGACTCTCTTTCTCACATAGACACACTCTCCCATCTCTTTTTCTCTCACAGGTTCATCCATCATTCCTACCCTTCCTGTCTTCTTCTCTCTGTCGTGCTGTGGCCTTCTTGTATCTCTCCTGCCGTGTGTCCGTCATGGCTTACGTCATAGTCAGCACAGTAGGGCAGCACGGTTTCCCAGTGCAACTGAAAGAAATGCATCAATATCTGTGTGTGTGTGTGTGTATGTGTGCTTCTCTCTGTTTCTGTGTCTTTATTTAGGGTTCTGCAGTACCATCACACACACACAGACACAGACACACACACACACACACACACACACACACACACAAACACACACACACACACACACACACAAACACACACAAACACAAACAGACACATGTATGCAAACACCCCCATATGCGCACACATACCCTTTCACTTGTATACACACACACACACGCAAACAGACACACACACACACACACACGCAAACAGACACACACACACACACACACACACACACACACACACACACACAAAAACACACACACACAAATCACTTCCCAAAGAACACTTCCCCTCTGCCACCTCTGTGTTTGACTCTGGTCAGCCCTCTTCTTCTCTCTGGTGGCAGAGGACCAGCGTGCCAGCCAGCCAGGCCAAACAGCTCTCCCCATCAGGCCAAGAGACCGCTTCCCCTGAGCCCCTCTCTAACTGGGCCTCCAGGCCAGAGTCAAGGCCATGGCAGGCCTCTCCCCCCACCCCACCTGGCCATCCCCAGAAGTGTCACCCTGTCTGGGTGGGGAGAAGGGCATTAAAGGGGGGGGGGGGGGGGGGGGGGGTTGAGGTGGGGTGCAGTGTGTGTGTGTGTGTGTGTGTGTAAAACGTCATCCGCAGAGCTCCTTGTCAGTGGCCCCACGATGCGATCGATAGCTATTCCACTCTTTCATTTATGTCTGCTCACTCGTTCGCTCGTTCACTCGCTCGCTTGCATCCTGCCCTCCTGCCCTCCTGCCCTCCT
>CM059287.1:8095278-8102778 GCA_030347295.1 Setipinna tenuifilis | reverse complement strand
GGAGAGGGAGGGAGGGAGGGAGAGAAAGAGAAAGAGATGGAGAGGGTTGGAGGTAGGTAGGAGGGGGGTGTGCATACAGAGAGAAGGAAAAAGGGAAAGAAAGAGAGAGAGAGAGAGAGGAAGAGGGAGGCAGGGGGAAGGTACGGACAGAGAAGAAGAGACAGGAGAGAAACAGAGAGGCAAGGAGATGGGGAGGGATGAAGAGAGAAAGGGAGAGGGGGGGAAGAGAGGGAGGGAGGGAGGGGGTGGGAAAGTGTGACAGATAGCAGTTGCTCATGCTGTCTGAGGCGAGAGAGCTTTTGAGACGGCGGAGAGACAAAAAGCGAGCAGAGCAGGGGGAGGATGAGAGATATTTACCCAAAGCTCTGCTGCTGCAGAGAGGATTCACACACAGCTCACAGGAGACAGGAGACAGGCACACACATCTCTATGTGTGTGTGTGTGGGGACAGCACATGTCAGGATTGGCAGTGTGTGTGTGTGTGTGTGTGTGTGTGTGTGTATGTGCGTGTGCGTGCGTGCGTGTGTTTATTATTTGTCTGTATGTGTGCTTGTGTTTGCTTTTCTTTGTATGTTTGTATGTATGTGCATGCTGTGTTCGTCTTGATGTGTGTTTGTGTTCATGTGTGTTTATTGCTCTCTGTATGTTTCTGTTTGTGTGTGTGTGTGTGTGTGTGTGTGTGTGTGTGTGTGTGTGTGTGTGTGTGTGTGTGTGTGTGTGTGTGTGTGGAGGTGTACATGTGTTTGTTTGTGTGTGTTTGTGTGTGTTTGTGTGTGTATGTACAGATGAATGTCACAGCACACACTCTTTCCTAACCCCTGTAGTCAGCATGAAGAGTCAGGGCATGCTGCCTGAGTAAGGGGGTCTGTGTGTGTGTGTGTGTGTGTGTGTGTGTGTGTGTGTGTGTGTGTGTGAGTGTGTGTGTGTGAGTGTGTTTGGGGGGTGAGTCTGCTCCCTGCTCCCGACATTCCCCTCATGCCTGCAGCAAAGCCCGGAAAATCGGCAGAAAATCGCTTCTTAAAGTCTTACTCGGCCTAATCACCGGTGACTTAGTGAGCCTGCGCTGACCAGTGAGAGTGGGTCGAGAGGCCCTTAAAGTGCCGTGAAAGTGCCCCTAATGCTGCCTGCATCTTTTTTTCAAAAAAGAAAGACATAAACAAACGGAGCTGGAGGGACAGTAGCAGTAACATTGGGCATTCCTTGAATAAATGCCCTTGTTGTGTCGTGTCGTTTGTTGCCAGTGCTGAGAGACGATAATAAGACTGTCCAGTCGCTGGCTATTTGGCACGTCATAGCTGTGCAAATCAGTGCAGACAGTTGAAGCAGGCAGTGCCACTGGTGGTGGGGAAGAGTACAGCAGAAATGCTAATATGTGTTTTGAATGGATCTAATATGCTAATAGGTGTTTTGAACAAAGCTAATATTGAATGGAGCTAATATGCTAATATGTGTTTTGAATAGAGTGTCGAAGGTAAGATGAGTTCTCTATGGTTAATTGTTTGATCGGACAGCGGAAGCAGACATATTATAGATGATTGTTAAGTGTTTCAGTGTTTGTGTAGTCCAGCTGTTGGCAGGACAGGCTAAACAAACAAGAGTCTGAATGTGACAGCGGACATCTCGACGGCGGACATCTTGTTTGTTCACTCGTTTGCTCATTCGTCTGTCCGTTCCCATATTTGGGTCTCCTGCCTCTCTCAAACCCATAGCCGTCCAGCCCCATCCGTTTGATTTACTCCCCTTGTCGGATAGAGCAGGAAGCCGAGCTGTGATCACAGGGCCTCCGACTGACGGCGTCTCGATAGGGGATGAACCCCTAGAGGTCATGCCCACACTTAAAACGGCCACGCGCTTTAAAATGACATACTGGATAGATTACACACAGATACACCCACCGATGGTCGTAAAACAGAGCTTAGTTTGTTACCATTCGACACATGTTGTTTGGGTGTGTTGAGCAGTGAGACCTGAGCTTGAGCCGGTGAGAGGAAGTGAGATCTTCCACTAAAATATGTGGTCTGCACATAAATTGATGCTTGAGTTTTGATGATTAATTAATCAATAACTTCATGAGCACAGAAGAGCATACATGAGTGGCTTGGTTGAAAAGGGTAACTACAATTAAGGGTTGGATACAAATTTTTGTGATCTTTAATTCTTTTCATTTAAAAACCCCCATATGAACCATTGCTTGGATAATTGCCAATAACAAAACAATCTTTGAAGTTGTAATGTCGAAGGCAATTTGGTCTAAGGTTGAGACTAAGGCCTTTTCTTAGTTCTGTTAGAGTAGAGTCTTATTTTTTAGAAGCACTCTAAAATGAAGTCTTTATTTCATAGTATTTACATGACATTACGTTTGGCAGACACTTTTATCCAAAGCGACTTACAAAAAGGAGGACATAAGCTGATAGAGGTGTAAAGGAACAGTAAGCAGACTACCTTTATACATACAGGGAGGTGCATGTGTCTGAATAAGTTTCCCAGAGCAGGGACACTCTCCCCACATGGGGACAGACTAAGAGAGAGTTGGTTTAGTGATTGTTAGTTTTGGTTTGTATTTGTGCTCCTCTCAGCTGTCCTTTGATGTGTCCTGCTGGTCGTCTGACGTGTGTGTGTGTGTGTGTGTGTGTCTGTGTTTTCCAGCACTTACAGAACCCAGCGTGTTTGCCTGACGTGTGTGTGTGTGTGTGTGTGTCTCTGTGTTGTCCAGCACTTACAGAACCCGGCGTGTTCATCTGACGTGTGTGTGTGTGTGTCTCTGTGTTTCCAGCACTTACAGAACCCGGCGAACTTCCACACGGCCGCCACCGAGCTGCTGGACTGGTGCGGCGACCCCCGGGCCTTCCAGCGACCCTTCGAGCAAAGCCTCATGGGATGCCTCACGGTACGGCCAGACCACACAAACACACACACACAGACACACACACACACACACACACACACACACTGACAAGGGACCCTTCGAGCAAAGCTTCATGGCTTGAGCAATGCCTCACGGTATGGACTACATAAACACACACACACACACACACATACACACATAGATGCAAAGATGAAATGTATTCACTTAACCCTACATAACAGCTCAGTGAGTGTTTTTTATATTCAGCATATACTGTGTAGCACATACCCACACCCCACAATCTAACCTATTTCACTGTAACTAAAGTGTGTGTTTTTAAGTAATTCGCCTTTTAAATTCCCTACTCTCCAGTTCAAACACATGAATATCCAGCGGGCCTGCTGGAGGTCTGAAAGCACATTGGAAATATAATTGAATGCCTTTTTCCTCTTGTAGAATAACGCCCCTCCCCTCCTCCTGAACCCAGCCCGCTAATGATGGACTCTTAATACGTAATCATGTTTCAGTGGCCGCTCAGCTGTGTGCCTACTGCCCCTGTGTAGACGGTTATTTGCGTGATTCCTTGGAGGAGTATTTAGATGTTTCTTTGGTGGTTTTGGGGCGTCGATCGGCTGAGTGGCGCTACTGGAATGTGTCTTGACAGGAAGACAGACAGTCTTGGGTAGTTTTGGGCTCCTCTATGCAAATCACCAGTAGTCATATCCTTTAGATCACCATTGTAAGCTGCTTTCTTTCTCTCTTTCTGTGTCTTGCTCTTTCTCTCTCTCTCTCTGTCTCTCTCTCTCTCTCTCTCTCTCTCTCTCTTTCTGTGTCTTGCTCTCTCTCTGTCGCTCTCTTTTTCTCTCCCTCTCTAATTGCCTCTTTCTTTCTCTCTCTTGACCCTCACACTCTCTCTCTTTCTCCCCCCTCTCTGTATTTCTCCCCCTCTCGCATTCTCTCTTTCTCACTCTTTCTTCTGCTTCTCTCTTTTTTCTGCCTCTGCTACATAATTTAAAAACAAGCAGACTACCACACTGCCAACGTACCTTATTAAAACAATGTAAATTGTCATAATATCACACTTCTAAACTGGGCCACTAAACTCTGGAATAAATTCTGCAATCACAAAGGCAGGTTGGTTTATACAGCACAGTTACACACACACACACACATACACACACACACACACACACACACATTTTGCAAATAACAAAGTTCTTTACAAATAAGAAGAGAAAAGAACATGGAAAAATGAGAGATTAAAAGCGACTAAACGCATTAAAACGCTTACAAGAAGCAGGTGTGAGCTGCTGAGGTCTGCATTTGAGCAGCAAGTTCGGGAAGGCGGAGAGGAGAGGAGAGCTCTACTCGTACATTAATCGACGACTATGATGGATTGAGCTTTTCCACTTCGCTCGGCTCCCGAGTACAAAAAACGCAAGTATTTATCACCGCGTTCACTTGGCGGCTCATTCGCCGAGAATGAAGTTGTTTTTCGCCTCCCTTACGTTGTCTGTGTGTGAGAGTTTGACGATTTCCCTGATTTCACAAAGAAGAGAAACAAGCTTTTTCGTTTGTTTTTGTTTTTTTTTAACTTTCCTCAGGCCCTTAGTTGTGTAAGATGTCTGTGTAATTTATGGCCTATGCAAACTCAGCACACAGGAATTCTGATCTTTCTCACTAATCATCACTCACACTCACACACTCAAACACACATGCAGATACATACCTAGACACACACACACACTCACACACACATGCATGCATGCATGCATACATGTATGCTCTCGCTTACACACGTGCAGATACACTCATAGTCACACACACACACACACACACACACACACACACACACACACACACACACACATGCATGCATGCATACAGGTATGCTCTGGCTTACACACATGCAAACATAGCACATGTGCATGCATTAACTTTCCCATAATGAACACAGATGCACACACACACATACTGGAGTCAAGCACACTCAGTGTGTGTAGGGGTGTGTGCATGTGTTGGTGCACTCCCATTCACATTTTACCACACACACATGGTCAAACTTATTCACATATCACAAACACACGGAAACAAATACACACACACACACGCACACACAAACACACATCACAAAACCACACACACTCATATGCCCCACAAACACATGCACTAAATAATTTTCCGCCTTTACTGTGCATTCTGACAGTCACATGCTGTTGGGTCTGTTGGGTTAGACCATGTTAAAATGAATGCATGTGATTATGGTGTTCCTTCAGGAAACACTGTACATCCCTATGTCAGACTACGACGTCTAAACACGTTATGACACGCAACAGTTAATTCCTGGAGCAGAAGGACATAATTTCTTCTTTATTTCCAAAGAAGCATGACATAGCTGTTCACGATTGTATGAAGACATCCTCAGGATCAAGTATTTTATCGACCATATCAGGAATGCGCTTCAATCCGACGCCCTTATCAAGCGATCGCTACTGTGGAGAATTTTTGATAAAAATCGGCAGTTGTGCTCTGCTGGCTCGGGCTAGACTCCCTGTCCTCATCTGAAAGAAAAAAAAGCCTCCTCTTTCTCTTCGCGGATCCGATTTCCCTGACTGTGACCTTCATTTTTTATGTCTGTAAACTGTGGCTGCCAGTGGAACTGTTTGTTTTGCTCTTGTCAGAGATAAATCGTTTCTATCTCGGGGAAATGATTTGTAACGCGGCAGAACTAATTCCGTCTCTCCTTCGGGCTGCGGCCTAGGCCTGGATCTGGATCTGGATCTGGATCTGGATCTGGGCCGGCGGAAGGAAAGCAGGAGAACGGAGAACGGAGGACGGACTCGGTAGCGCCTCGACACAGACGGACTCACTGGGGCCAGAAGACGAGCTGGAATTTAAGTGTGTCAGAAGGCCTTAAATCTTATCACTTCCTCAAAGCCAAGGAAAGAAAGAAAGAAAGAAAGAAAGAAAGAAAGAAAGAGGCATTTATTGCTTTCTTCTCTTCTTACCTTTCTACTTTTCACTTCGTTCTTTATTTTTTGCCTCGCTTAGGCCGCAAAAAGACAGACAGAATGCTGATTTAGCAGTGAGAGGCGTATTTTTTTTCTGTCGTTTCGTGTTGGCAGTGAGCGTTTTCGGGAAAAAAAACTGCCCAGCGTCATAGGTAGCTACTGACTAACATTTGAATGTACGCGGCGGACTTTTTCTGAACACACACACACACAAAAACCAGCTGGACGCACAACGTGGATTATAAGCGGAAATCCGCATTGGGCCTGTTCGAGGCCTCTTAAGTTGTGTACCGAAAACCGCTGCTATTTCACCTCCTCCCCGTGTGCAATTAAGGCGTCGAAAAACGAGAGCCAGTTGTAGGGCTCCCCTGGCCTGCGCTCAAATTACCAGCTAACGTAAACTGGCCTCCCATGCAGAGAGTTTAATTAGACAACTTAGACACATATATCTTCCGCTTAATATGCATCTACTATAAATACGAGACTCGAAAGTTTAAAAAAAGGAAGAATAAAAAGATACGATGATCTTTTTTGGTGTCAGAAAACATCAAGGCCTATACTTAGGGAAGATAATGACATGGTTGAGGGAGCAGTGATTCCTACACTTGTGGTTCCTAGATGTAAACTAAAGAGAGAGAAAGAGAGAGAGAGAGAGAGAAAGAAAAGAAGAAAAAAGTGAGGGATTCTCTTCAGAGTCGATTTATCGTTTCTGGTGGGTGTTGGTGGGGGGGGGGGGGGGTTAAAAGAAAAAATGAAAGAAAAGGTCTGGACGTCGAAGCGGCAGGCACAGTTTTTTCGTCTCATGTTCCACCCCCGACCTCCGCCACCACCCCACTCCCACCCCACCCCTCCATCACCCTCCCTACCCCAGCGGGCCCTACCGGTTCCCACATAAGGTCAATGGGGGGGGGGTCGTCAGAGGGGTCTCCTGAGCAGATAATGGAAATGGTAAATCAAAGGGGCTCAGTGGGCTCTTTCCCTGGTGATTTACAATGGCTCCTGTGGCCCTGGGCTCCGCGCTTTAATGCCGGGCGGCGGCACTCAAGATGGAGGTGGGTGGAGGAGAGAGGAGGTGGGTGGAGGTGGGAGTATTGGAAAGGACTCGGCAGGATATGGTGCCATGGCGTCAGAAGCCTACTGCCTGTCACCCCCTCTCTCTTCCCCCCCTCTCTCTACATCTCCCCCTCTTCTTTCTCTCTCTCTCCCCTCTCTTTTCTGTCTTTCTCCCCCCCCTCTTCTTCTCTCTCTTCTCTCTTTTTTCTGTCTTCCTCTCTCTCTGTCCCTCTCACTTTACCTCTTTTTCTCTCTTACTGTCTTTCTCTCTCTCTGTCTCTCCATTTCCCTCTATTTGCCTTTATCCCCCTGTCTCTCTCTCTCTCTCTCTCTCTCTCTCTCTCTCTCTCTCTCTCTCTCTCTCTCTCTCCCTCTCTCTCTGCTCAGCCCTAAATGTCAAGTGGCCTGTGAGTGTATCAGCATGCCTATGAGTCATTAGGCACTACAGCAGTACAGGAGGGGGCACACACACTGGACAGCGGAAACTCAGGCTCGGCCCGTCCCCCAGGCTGTGTGTGTGTGGTGTGTGTGTGTGTGTGTGCATGTGTGTTTGCTGGAGTATTCTTGTGTGTGTGTGCGTGTGTGTGTTTG
>CM059287.1:8089134-8095178 GCA_030347295.1 Setipinna tenuifilis | reverse complement strand
TCTCTCCTCCTCCGCCCCCATCAATGAGTGAATGCAGCTCAAATGTCCTCCCTTTTCCACTCAACCTCCCCCTTTAGGGTCATAGTTTAAAAGTCAGAAATAAACTATGAACTAGGAGGACAGGAAGAGATGTGTAATCACAATAGACCTTTATTGTGTCTAGTGCTGCTTCGCTGATTATGTGTTTTGAAGGGCTCGTCTGGTCAACGCCTGGTGCATGAATAATTGTCTCGTGTTACACTTTATTTCACTGTTCCTGTTACATCAATGAGGTACAGTGTAGTTGTTGCTGTTGTTTTAACAGATACAGAGGCCCCACGAGGGGCATAGTCAGAACATTGCAGCACAGACAGCCCTTTAAGGACACTGTTTATATTATATTATATTAATATATTAATGTTCATATTTGGTTGTAGTTGTAGGTGTGTACAGTGTAAGTACATAATACTGCATGTTGTTACATGTAGATACACAGAAAAATGAACTGTAAAATAAAGCATTATCTGGTATCGTAGATAAACATAAATGAAAGTCCACACACTGAGTGTGCAGACTTTTATTGACTTTTATTCATTTTTATTTAGGTCTTTTCTGAGTCCAGCACCTGCTTTAAACTTTAAATGGTGTGCGCCTCCTTATCACTATTACCTCGTAGCCATAACTATAGCTCAGGCCTGTGACCTGGTCACCAGTGATGATGGGGTGGGGGGTCCTTGTTTTAGAGGCGAGAAATCAACACCTGGTGGTCACTCTTAGTCTGAGTGTCTGAGTGTCCGAGCTCATATCAATCCTCGGGTCACAGCCACCTTGGAGCTAGACGGGAGGAGTTGCTGGTGTCGTTAGTGAGTCAGTCGGCTTCATTTGCGAAACAGATGTGTCTTCACTTTGGTATGCTCCACGTACCACTTGTGGTGGGTTTTTGTTTTTTTTCTTTTTTTTTGACCTGTCTGGCATTTTGTCTGGATCTTTTTGACTCAACATTGCACATAATCGAGAGAGAGAGAAAAAGAGAGAGGGGGAGAGAGAGAGAAAGAAAGAAGAGAGAGAAAGAAGAGAGACAGAGACAGGGAGAGAGAGGACAGACCGAGACAGAGACAGGGAGAGAGACAGAGAGAGAGAGAAAGAGAGACAGACACAGACACAGACACAGAAACAAGGAGAGATACAGAGAAAGACAGAGGGAGAGAGAGAAAGAGATATAGAGGGAGAAAGGGAGGCAGTGCCTGTGAGCGCGAAAGGGCAAACAACCGACAGAGAGAGAGAGAGAGAGAGAGGGAGGGAGGAAGAGAGGAAGAGAGGTGTTTACAAAGTGCTGTCATCAATGGCAGCAGAGGCTCCTGCGAAAGAGCAAGTCTGGGGTGCAGGAGAGGCCGTCTGGAGGGCCCCATTCATTTTTAATGCGCCTCTTGATTACTGTTTGCACTTGGCAGAGCACCCTGAGACCAGCAGTGTGAAGGTAGAGGAAGGAGAGGAGGAGAGAGGACAGGAGAGGAGAGAAGGGAAGAGGAGAGAAGAGAATAGGAGAGGAGGAGAGAAGAGAGCTGAGGAGAGGAGTGTAGAGAGGAGAGGTGAAGAGAGAAGTGGAGAGGAGAGGAAAAGAGAGTAGAGGGGACACCAGCAGCAACAGCTTTTACAGGTGGCCCAGGGGGGTGGGGAGGGACAGGAGTGTGTGTGTGTGTGTTTGTGTTGCAGGAGCATGGGGATGGGGGAAATCAGAGGGGGGTGACAGAAACCAGGTTGTGACCCCCCTGTGAATGGGATTAGACTGCTCCATTAATATGTGATTACAGAGACTGGTTCCCTAAAGCCTGGCGCAGTGGCAGCAGTGGCAGCAGAGGCTGCGTGGATCTGTTGTAGTAGTAACAACTCCAGTCTCCCCTTGCGTAGTGTAGGGGAGGTGTAGTGTAGTTGTACTGCTACTGATAGGGGTTATAAAAGAGCTTCCACATGCCCAGTGGGAGTTGCCTTCTATCCCTCTTCATTTGAGATCCATTTTGCCCTGAGTAGCATAATTGAGAGAGAGCGGGGGGGAGTAAGAGAGAGTGTGAAAGAGAGAGAGAAAGAGAGAGAGAGTAAGAGACAAAGAGAGGTAGAGAAAGAGAGAGAGAGAGAATAAGAGAGACAGAAAAAGAGAAAGAGAGAGATAGATGGTGGGGAGGACAGATGAGGGCAAAAAAATGCCTACTCATGTTTCCCCCCGTGTAGGTTGGAGTGGGACATTCCAAATTGCTTGTGCCTCAGCAGGCTCTCGGAATGCCTCTGTTGTCGGACCTGCGAAAGAAAGGTTTTGTGTGTGTGTGTGTGTGTGTGTATGTGCGTGTGTTAAAGAGTGTGTGTATGTCTGTGTGTTAGAAAGAGAGAGAGAGAGAACAGAGAGACAGAGAGAGAGAGAGAGAAGGACTTTGTTTAAAAAAAAGGCTGATTTCACTCCCCCTCCCCCCCGTGCTTTTGTGTCAGCTTGTATTCAGTTAACACAATCTTCTCATACCATTATCGTGGCACAGACCTTTCAGTGCCGAGATTAGAAAGGGATAAAGAGCTTGTATCACTCGTTGAAACAAGCTGTGCTGGCTTAGGCCTTTTTTTTTCCGTATTATTTTGTCTCATTTTCCTGTCGAAAGCTCAAAACGCTGACCGACCGGGGTGTTGATGTGTGTTGTCTCACTTTTCCCAAACCTGTTAGCAGCTCGTCAATAAAAGCGAAATATTTTTTCCCTTTGGTGGCGGTGTTTGCAGCTGTTTTGTGCATTTGGGGAATTTCGATGGAATCACACTTTATTTTGGGGAGGCTCGACTGGACAATTTAAAGCTTTCACGCACCGATTAACAGACATTAGTTTTCGCCTTTGTGGCAGGTCTGGCTGTGTATAAACAAATGTTGTGGAGCAAGATGAAGCAAGTCCGTCAGTCAAGTCAGTTGATGGCACAACAACTCCACGATCCACAACCTTCAGGCAGTTCTAATTTATTTTTATTTTTTGACAGGTAGAACCAGTCTGGGCAATGCTACTTTTTTTTTCGTTGATCACTATTTTGATTGTCCCCTTTCACATGTTGCATGTCAGGCTAATTGTTATTTATGTATGTAATTTGTATTCAGTTACTCAAAAGCTAATGTAAATAGCTCTGAAATGGGTATTGTGGCACTACAAAGAGGTTCTGTTAAGCACTGCAACAGTGAGGGATCCTATAGAGTGTGTCCCTAGTCGTCGTCATGACTAGCTGTTGTCAACCTCACGAGTCTCTCCATTGTTGCCACAAGCGCCTCAAGGTTCTTCATGCAACATGAAAGCGGTGTCGAGAGTTTCCCTTTGAACGCCAAGGTGCACCACCCTGGGAGTTCATTTGTGCGGTGTGTTTTTCTCGAGTGAAGCTCCTGTGACTGGGGGAGGAGGGAGGTGGGAGGAGGTGATGGTGGCGGGCATGAAAAAAGTGGAGGTGACGAGAGTCATGTGTCGTACCATCAAAATCACACACAAGCACTGCACAGCACAGCACAGCACACAGCCATGTAACGTTCTCCAAGTACTCTTTATCTGTCTCTCTCCTTACCTCCCTCTCTTTCGTTCACACACATACACTAGCTAGCGTCTCTTGCATTCACACTCTTGCTACGTATCTGGTGCTCTCTCCCTCTTTTCCTCTCTTTCTCTCTTCTATCTCTATCTCTCAGCCATGTACTGTTCTCCAAGTACTCTTTCTCACTTTGCCTCTCTCTCTTTCTCTCTTCATCTTTTTTCACACATACACACACTAGCTAGCTCTGTATTGCATTCACACTTCTTTCTTTTCTTGCTGCCTATCTGGTGCTCTCCTTCTCTCTCTATCTCTATCTCTATCTCTATCTCCATCTCTCTTTTGCTCTTTCTCTGTCTCTGGCTTTTCTTTTCTTGCTTTGTTTTCTTTCTGTCTGTCTCTGTCTCTCAGTCTGTCTATCTGCCTTTCTCTCTCTGTCTCTCTCTCTGTCTGTCTATCTGTCTTTCTCTCTCTGTCTCTCTGTCTCTGTCTGTTTGTCTGTCTGTCTGTCTGTCTCTCTTTCTCTTTCTCTCTCTCTCTCTCGCTCCTGCTCTCTTTCTCTATCCAGCAGGGCTAGCGCTAAGTAAGTGCTAGTTTAGCTGCGGCTTTTTCCTAAATAGAAAAATCACATGGAGGCCCCGCGAGAGCACGGCTGGTGGTCACGGCCACGGCCGTGTTTGTGACCGTCCAAAAAGCTGGCTGGAGGTGTTCCAGGAGGCTTCGTCTCCCCAGCCACCACCGGCTCCTGCAGCAGCAGCAGCAGCAGCAGCAGCACCATCGGCCAACAGCCAACACTAAATACCGCCTCAGAGCAGGAGACCCAGACACCAGCACGGGCCAGACACAATGAAATAAGCGGCCTGCGAAAAGTCAACGGGTTTTTATGAAAATGAACGGGATGAATTGAGGGGGATTTAATTTAAGGTGCCCTGTGGTTTTGCACTCTGCAACTCGAATGCTGAAGTGAGAAGGTCAGTCTGGTGGCTAGTGTTGAGTGAAAAGGGCAGTGGTGGCCTGTCTGCTAAGGTATCGGACTTTTGACCGCAGCATCGCAAGTTCAGAATCCACAAACTGCCAGTAGTGCCGCTGAGGTACCCTGAGCATGGTACTGTCCCCACACACACGCAATTGTGGCTGCCCCCTGCTAACGTGTGTGATGGGATAAAGGCAGAGTTAATTTTGTTATGTACACTGGGGGCTGTGCCATGGAATCAAAATGAGACTGGGTACTGTGTGTTTGTTTTGTTTTTGTTTTGATATGTGTCAGACTAGCATAGACAATTCTAGAGTCTCTCTATTTGGTCTCCCAACCTATAACGTCTGTTGGAAACTGTATAGCCGCTGCTGTGCTTTAAGGTTTGTCACCACCACTCAGGGATGCCCTGTAGTGACCTGTAGTGTCCTGAGAAGTGTGTTGCCTACAGTATGTTGCCTTTTGATAAGCTATGCCTGCGCAGGACAGCATACACATACACATCAAAGTGTCCTTGCACAGGCTTTATGGCCGGAGTATAACAGCACATCGATTAGCGCAGCTGAGAGGAAACAAGCTTGTCAGAACACAGACTCAGGAGACATTAGGACAGTCAGACAGACAGACAGACAGTCTGACAGACAGAAAGACAGACAGCATTTAAGTTGGAACACAGACTCAAAAGACAGTCGGACAGTCAGACAGACGAACAGACAGGCAGACACACAGGCAGGCGGACAGGCAGGCAGAGACAGACAGACAGACAGACAGTCAGACAGAAATACAGACAGACAGGAAGACAGAGAGCATTTAAGTTCAAGGGTGGAGGTATGCAGCCCGTCGGCAGGTCGTTAATCACCGGTGGGTCCTCAGCAGCCCCTCGGCCATCTTTGTGTTCCGGCGGAGTATGGAGCCGCCTCCGACAAAAGTGTCAGTGTCAGCCATGACGGATAACCCACCCCTCACACACACACACACACATACACATGCGCATACACACACACACACACACACACACACACACACACACACAGGCACACACACACACTCTCTCACACACACACACACGCATACACACACACACACACACACACACACACACACACACACAGGCACACACACAGGCACACTCACACACACACGCTCACACACACACACACATACACACACACATACACACACTCACACACACACACAGATACACCAACACGCGCACACACAAACACTCACACACACACACCTCTACCCCCCTCCATGCTGGATTCCTGGTGCTGTAAATCAGATGTGCCAATCTCATGAGTGTTTACGACCTGAACTGCCTATGGAGGGAAGGATAGGGATGGATAGGATAGGATAGGATAGAATAGGATAGGATAGGATAGGGATAGGATAGGACATGATAGGATAGGATAGAATAGGATAGGACATGATAGGATAGGACATGATAGGATAGGATAGGATAGGATAGGACATGATAGGATAGGATAGGACAGGATAGGATAGGACATGATAGGATAGGATAGGATAGGACAGGACAGAATAAAGAAGGGATAGA
>CM059287.1:8069134-8084134 GCA_030347295.1 Setipinna tenuifilis | reverse complement strand
TTTGTAAACGTTTTTCTCTGTTTGCTGCTTTTGACACACCTCAGATTCGGGCCGTATTGGGGCCAGATCTGCCCCAGAGCCAGAGCTGTCATCTGAGAGTGTGCTAATTTAGCAAAAAAAACAAAAAAGAGGACGTCATTAAAGTTGCTGAAAAAGCGCCACATATGTAATTATACCATTATCACCTCTTAAAGTTTTCAAAATTAGCGTTTTAGGGCGATGTGAAAATGTGTGCATTACAGAGATGCGCAATTAGTGGTGCCAGCATTTGCTGAATTCTTTTTTTTTTCTCCCACTAAGATGTCTGGCTTGTTAAGATAAAAGAGAGAGAAAGAGAGAGAGAGAAAAAAACCTCAGTAAGTGACTAATATTCAGCGTAAACCACGAAATCTATCAAAACACACAAAAGCACAATGTGATAGCGGGTGCTTGTAAAGTTTCTGATAAAAATCCATTTTAATTTAAGTTGCTGCTTAGTCCCTCACAATGCTATCAGGTTCCTACTTGTAATTTCAACAGTTGGTTCTTGTTGCAAAAGAGAAAAAAAAAGAGAGAGAGAGAGAAAAGACGTGGCCAGCAATAATTACAGCTTTCTTGAGAGACGATGCAACTATTTTTTACCCCGTTGTCTTGTCTGTCTGTCTCTGTCTCTGTCTCTCTCTCTCTCTGACTTGCGAAAGAAAGCCGACGCAACGTGCTAAGACAAGAATGCCTCCCCCGTGTTGGCCAGCCGAGGAGCAGCTCCCCACCCATTCATTACAGGGCTCTTGTGAAGAAATGAACACGCCGCTTGTTTTTCCCTATCTCAGTGTCACTCAGTTGTGAAATCACCATTTGTGTGGTCCACCAGCCGAAAAAAGTCAACCACGTCAGCAACCCCTTCCCCCTCCTATCCCCCCCATTTCACCCTTTCCCCCAAACCCTTAAATCTCGTGATTCAATTGAAAATACAATTAATTTGGTTGTCAGACATTTCAGACCCTATGAGAGGAGGAGGAGGGGGAGGGGGAGGGGGAGTGTGTGTTGTACATACCAAAAGGCACAAAAAAAAGTCAAGTCTGTCAGACTCCCAAGCAAGCAGCTCTTCAGACAGCGGCTTGCTACCCCACCCAGTCCCAACCCCGCTGGGAGTAGCACTTATGACACCAAATCCTCAGAAGCTGGAAACACGCTCATTGTCATAAGGACATAGACCTCCTCTTATGCCTCTTAACAGTGGGGCAGGAGAGAGAGCGAGAGAGAGGGAGAGAGAGAGAGAGAGGGAGAGAGAGAGAGAGAGAGAGAGAGAGAGAGAGAGAGAGAGAAAAGAGAAAAAAGGAGAGAGAGGGGGATTTGTTTAGGTGACTCACCTTCCCTGATGGTTCCTGGGAAAAAAACAAGAACCAGTCACACACTCACTCACAGGGACATCTTTTTCAGTCAGCTCACCTACCCAACCTTGGTCAAGAAGGCATTGCATGCTATTCACTGAAAAAGGGTACACCTTTTCATTGTCAGTGATAAAAATGATAAAAAATGTAATTACTGGACAGGTGTTCAGCAGGTGTTTGAGGTTAGGCGTATTTATTTAAGGCGTATTTATTTTTATTCTTTCTTTCTTTCTCTCACTGAATTTTAGGGTCATTGTGATGTAGTGTGTGTAGTTGGACACTATGTATCTTGCTACGCTGTGTTAGGATGTGCAGGGGTCTCTCAGATATACACAGGTACACAAGGCAGCACAGCCCTATCTAGTTCCTCCGGCATTTTTTTACAACCTTAGCTCCATTCTTTTGTTTGTCTATTCAGTATATATTGAATTGTATATCTCATTTGATATCCTGAATTGATTACTATTTCTTTTGTTTTTTATGAATGCCTGAGCTACATGGGAATAGCCCTGGGCCCGGAGTTGAACAGATATATTGTTTTGCAGGGCGGGTAAACACCCAAGACAAACGGCTACGTGCAGCATGCTAAGAGCATGCATAATTATGAATAATGTTCTGCTATCTGCCCCGTAAAACTGACTTACTGCAGGCAGTTGGCCTGAGCTGCGAGTGTCCAAACAGCTGTAGCGGTACATGGAGCTGTATATCAAGCCCAGGGGGGGTGGGGGGGCGGTTCTCGTCTCGTTTGTTTGCCCCTGTTGGTGCATATAAAAATGCGTTAGTGCTGATCTGATCTGCATTGATAAAGCATTATGTGCTCATTTCTCATACAGGACGTGCTGAGGCTGGCTGGGCCAAGCCAGAGCAGAGCAGAGCCCATCCAAGCTATAAAGTAGGTTCCTGGATGTTGGTTCGTTACGTCGTTACGTCGGGAGTGGAAGGCTCAGGGTTGTCCTGTATGGCATGACATTAGCCGTGTTACCCGCACAGCAGATGTTCTTACACTTGGTTATTTAAGTGCATACTGTATGTCTCAATCGATATGTGGATGCTGGCCTGGGGACTGGAGAGGAAGCTACGATTGGGGTGATCTCTGTTAGCATCCTATCCTCAGGCTGTACACAGTACAGTTCACAGCGAGTGTTTACACCTGTGCCTCTGTAGCGGTCACGTTTATCCAGAGTGGCAAGAAGATGTGCAGTGTGTGTACTGTTCAGTCTGCTGCTTGTGTGTTTACTCGGGAACCTTAGACTTGCTTCACCCCTGAGAGTTAATACTGACACAGCAGACTCTGCTCTGCTAAGTCAAAGGGTGTGTGTGTGTGTGTGTGTGTGTGTGTGTGCCTGCATACGTGTGTATGCGTGCATATGTGTGTGTACATGTGCTTGTGAGAAAGAGAGAGCAATGCATTATAAGCCTTTATGACTGTGTTGTAAGAGTATATTCACAACAGGCTATTGGACATTTTTCTCTTACTGTCGAATAAATAGTTTCCACTTTTAGGTATAGCTTATCAGCAGCATACCTTTTGTGCAGACACACTGATATATCACAAGCAACATAAAGTCAGTATCTCACTGCATTAAAGTTAAACAATGACTATACAGTATTTTCTTACTGCTTGAAAAGCAGTAATCTTTACAATTCACTCTAGTGCCGTTTAGTCAATACAGACATCTCTTGATCTCAGGATTTAATCACTTGCTGCTGCTTTTTTGAGAAAAAAAACTTGAAGAAAAACAGAGAACACTGGGAGAGAGACAGACAGGGGGGAGAGAGAGAAGAGCCTTGAAGCTAAGCCAGGTGTCCTTCACAGAAGGTCTAGCAGTAAAGTGGATTTTCCCGTGTAGTTCATGGAACTGGTACTGATATCATAGGCTTTGACTCCCCGTCTGTTTCCCAGAAGTCGGCTAAAGCAATTACACAATCATTAAACAAGAGGATTGGAGGACAGGGAGCAGTTGCCTTCGACCCCGGGGGTCGGCGAGTCAGTCAGTCAGCTGCATTTCAAGGCAAGTGTAACAGAGAAGTGCATCGCAGCGCAGAACATCCAGAAACTACTTTTCCACTTAGTGCGTTTGACCTGGTCAAGTTTAAGCCAGTGTTTCCCCTGTCAAACACTTGGAGCTTTGGAGAGAGGGCCCTGAAAAGGATTCTCAGCTCCTTGGTTGTCCTCGGTGTGTTTGTTTTCTTCTCACAGACACACACACAATCGTGTTTGTGTAACCTCCTTTACCAGACCTAACGAGAGGGGGGGGGGGTCCCCCAGTGCACCCCTATCAGATCCTCCAGCAAGCCCTCTTGACAAGAGTGCAAGAGTGTTGACGTCGGCACCTGCTGAGGTGGCTGCCGAAAGGCTGTCGGCTCCCAGTCAGGGCTGCTCAGAGCATCACCACCACAGCGGTTAGCCAGCCTAAGTCCTCCAGCAGACTTCGGGTAAAGATCTGCTGACGGGAGAAAAAAAAGTACAGGGTGCAGGACAGGACAGCCATGCAGCAATGGTTGGCTTTTAAAGACTTTAATTCAAGAGAGAGAGAGAGAGTGAGAGAGGGTATGGGCAAGAGTTGCCCTGATGAAGACAAAGGGTTGTTGAAATGTGTAGGCATGCAGCCAGTTTTCAATAAAAGCTTTTCAATTTTAACTTTCAGGAGTGCCTCAAAGTTTTCGCGTCGACATGTTGCAGACCCATTTTTGATGAGCACCATGTTTTTCTCTCTTAATTTTTTTTTTTACTATTTCTGACCCAGTGAAGCAATCGCATTCCCTTTCTTGTCTTTGATGTACAGTGCAGGAGTTTGCCAGAGACCTAAACCAGTTGCCCTCTTTCCTGGTTTGCCATCTACACCCAACTCCAGTTCTGTTCCCCCCACCCCTACCCCTACCCTTATGCCCACCTTAGCCCCACATTAGCCTTAGCTCTAGCCCTGGCCCAGTAAAGCAATCCCTTTCTTGTCTTTGATGTACAGGAGTTGCCAGAAACCTAAACCAGTTGCCCTCTCCTGGTCTGCCATCTACACCCAACTCCATCTCTGTTCCCCCCAACCCTACCCCCACCCCTACCCCTACCCCTACCCCCACCCCCACCCTGGCCCCAGCTCTAGTTCTAGCCCTGGCCCAGACCCAGGCCCAGCATCCCTTCCAGCATCTGTTCTGTCCTTTAATTAGGATCATCGCAGATGTAGTCTTAACGCTCCCTCTCGGTTAAGGGCAGCCTGTTGCTCAGGGAAACCGTCTGCCAATCCCTAAGCTGCTTCTCGGTGGTGTGTGTGTGTGTGTGTGTGTGTGTATGTGTGTGTGTGTGTGTGTCCATGTGTGTGTATTAATTGGTTTATTTATTTATTTATTATTTCTTCAATAGCAGGTCACCTGCTGTGATAAGCTGACAACACAGCAGCAAACACTGACACTCACACACAAACACACACATGTTCACTTGGCAGATGACCACAAATAGACACAAACAGTTACCAACATGGTTGGGGTTTGGCTTGGGACCACAGACACTAACACAATCAGTTACACTTTACACTTACACTACACATTCATTGCCAGTTATTGTCTGTTCTCTCACTCGTACACACAAAACACACACACACACACACACACATACACACACACACACACACACACACACACACACACACACACACACCAGCGGTACTCCTCCTCTGAACCTCTCACTGCTGTGAACTAATTAAAGGCTTAGCAATTTCAACACTACTTTTATGTCTGCATTCTCAGAGGTAACATTACATTTACTCTCTTACTCATGTTTGA
This sequence comes from Setipinna tenuifilis, assembly GCA_030347295.1. Lineage (NCBI taxonomy): Eukaryota > Metazoa > Chordata > Actinopteri > Clupeiformes > Engraulidae > Setipinna > Setipinna tenuifilis. The sequence continues at coordinate 8,078,987 of CM059287.1, read as the reverse complement.
AATCTGTTTTTCTTTTTTCTTGCATAACACTACAACGTTTTTTATACTGTTACCACTCAGACAGACAGACACACACACACACACACACACAGTGGATATACCCACTTACACACACACACATACACACACACACACACAGTGGATATACCCACACACACATACACACACACATACATACACACACACACACACACACACACACACAGTGGATATACCCACACACACACACACACACACACACACACACACACACACACACACACACACACACACACAGTGGCCATACCCACACGCACACACACATTCCTGCTGTTAGTGAGTGGAGTGTAAGAGGAGGCGAGGGAGGGTGACTGATGTGCCTGGGCTGCTGAGGAGTGGCTATTAGTGTCCTGTTTGCCCATCATTGCCCTGTAGGGCCCCCATCCTCCCCTTGATGACCTAAATTAAAACATGAAGACGTAGGTACAGGGACATGAGTGTCTCCCTCTCCCTCATTCTCTTTCTCTCTCTCCTCTCTTTCATTCTCTTTCTCCTTCTCTCTATCTCGTTCATTCTCTCTATGGATCTCTGTCTCAGTCTGTCTTTCTCTCTCTCTCTTTCTCTCTCTCCCTCTCTCTTTCTCTCTCTCTCTCTCTTTCTTCTCTCTCGCTCTCTCTCTCACTCTCTCTCTCCCTCTCTCTCTCTCTCCATCTCTCTGTGTGTCCCTCTTATCATCCATCTACCGTAAATCAGCTTTGCCACCTTCCAGGAGCACTGTGCATTAACCAATGGCAAATTGAATTGAGGCTTAGATTGATGCGAAGTGGGGGGGATTGGTGGGGGGAGGGGGGTGGTTAGCTCAGGGCCGCGGCGGGAGGCCGAGATGAGGGGAGCTTCCGCCGGCTGCTCGCTCAGGGGCTTAAGGAGGTGCACGTGCGCTCACACGCCAGTTCCTGCTCCCCTGCTCCCCAGGAGGGCCAGCTGGGTCCTTCAGTCTGGATGGAGGCGATGGATGGGGTGGGATGGGATGGGATGGGGGTGCGCAGACTAGGGAGAGTAGGTGGGGGGGGATTGGTGGGTAAGGCACTATGCACTACACTGCACTGCACTATGCACTACTGCCATGCAAATGCAAAAGGCTGTAACTTCAGTTTCTGGGCAAAAATTAGTTATTGAAAAAGTATTTTGAAAAAGTAGGCCAGTGGCAGTAGTGTGCACATCCCCATGCAATGGCAAAAGGCTGTAACTTCAATTTTTTAGGCAAAAATGCGTTATTGTCATTTTTGGAGCAGTGGAACAGTGGCAGTAGTGTGCACATTCCCACTGGTGAGGGGCAGAGCAGAGGGTCTGAACACAACTCAAGGAAACATGCCCAAAAAGTGCCCACACACTGCTTTGTAGGGCAGAGTATGGCTTGATTCTTTTGAGATTGTGCCCACAATATGGGCACAGCCATAACAATCTATCTGATCCATCTGTGACATATGAGCAGTAGTTTACAGTTAGTTATTTCATTGTTTAACTGCCTTTGGATATTACACTCAAAGAGGTCTACAGTAGATGGGTGGTCCTATTTTGCAATATCAGCAGTGTAATTGTATGATTGATTAGCAGGGTGCTGAGACATGGCTCTTTGCACAGGAACAAACGCCTGATGATTCAGTCATTCAGTTATTAGCCAGTTGGTCTGTTGTTGTGGGGCAGCCCTTCATGCTTGAAGTATCTGTGCTCATGTTATTTGTCTTTGCGCACAAACATCTCAGACAGAACACTGTGGACAGTGTGTCTCTCTTTTTGTGAAGAGGCACACGAGGACAAGACAACATTTGGAGCCTGGTTTTTGTTTTTTTTGTTTTTTTTTTGTGCGGCATCGGCAAGAGGTCCTAATGAAAAGCGGACATTCAGCAACCCTGTCAGGGAGGACCAGCTGTGGGGGTTCAGAGAGATGTGGCAAAGCGTTGACGTTGGAGTAGCGGGTAGTGATGAGCATATGTGGGGGTGTCACGGGAGGATAGTGGGGGCCATGCACTGCTCTGCTCTGGCCTACGAGGGCAAAAGACCTTACCTTAAGTCACTAGAGTGTGAAACTGAGGTAGATGACTTTAACACTCGTCCGCTTGCATGTGTTTGTGCAGCATTGCGGCAAAGACAACATTCAATTTTTCCATAAAAAAAGCAACAGAATTGATTCAAGATATTTGGCCATGTGATGAAACTGATGTTAATTGTTTCAAAAAAGATAAACTAAACTTGAGAGAGTTCTATTGTACATACTCAGCTCAGGAAGACGCAGGAAGAGGAGAAAGAAAGAAAAAAACTATTTTAGTCTTTACTCAGTCATCACTTTCTCTGCCTTTAATCTACGGGACCCTGAAAGTGAGCAGTGGGAGCCCCAGAGATGAGCCGTGGAGGCCAGAGAGAGCTGAGAGAGTCCCCCACAGGAGAGCAGGTCTGAGGGGGGACCCCTGTGATCGTCAGCCAGCTCTGCTCCAGTGTGGAGAGTGAGAAAGGGGGATAGAAATGGGACAGAAAGAAAGAAAGAAACAAACAAACAAATAAATAGACAAATGGACAAACAAACAAAAACACAAAGAAGAAGAAAGAAAGAAACAAGGAAAGAAAGAAAGAAAGAAGCAAAAAAGTAGTGAAGAAAGGAATAAAAAGAAAAAAAACAATCAAACAAGAAAGAATTCAAGAGAGAGAAAGGAAGAAAGAAAGCGGGGAAGAGCACAAGGAACGGATCACAATCCATGAAAGAGGAGAACGTTTGTCATCTGTCTCAAACAAGAACGGGCGGACGGCGTGACATGCTTTTTGGCGGTTTCGCAAGCAGACCAGCGCAAAGGCAGTGCACTGCAGTGGGGACAGTGTGTGTATGGTTGCCACGTGAACATCAAGGCATTCCTTAGACTCTTCTGCATGCCATGCACTTCATCAAGCCTCTGCAAGAGTAGCTTCTTCTACAGTTGGATGAGTTCTCTCAGAAATCCCCTAGACTTATTTGCTGGAGCATGTTTTAGCAAACTTACAAGTATGTCGTTTCATTTGTTTTGATTTTTTTGTTAAGTAAAGTATTTTAAGTGATATCTTAAGGCAATTCAGAGGTGTCACTTAGGGCTTCAGAAAGCAAAAAAACCCTGCCATGTATTCCCTCTGTCTGTGCACATAACACAGGTGATGACACTAATTAGCTATTCTACCTGCCTGATGATATGTGTGAACTCATTACAATCAGCTGGTTTACAAAATGGTTGGGTGAAATCTGTGGAAGGGTTTTTTTCCTTGCCTAAAGCCAGGATTGACACCTTTGATAAAAAACGATGTAGGTCCCCTCACTACATCATCGTCCCCTCTATCAGGATTGACACCTCTGATAAAATGACATAGGTCCCACTTACTACACGAACGTCCCTTCTATCTTTTTTTCCATAGATGACACTGTTAGACATGACACTCTCCCACACACACACACACACACACACACACACACACACACACACATACACACACACGCTCCCACACACACACACACACACACACACACACACATACACACACACACACACACACCATGCCACACATCTGTTCGGCACAGGCTGAGGACAAGGACATTGGGCACACAGCCCCAGTCCTGCTCCAGGTAGTCAGGCTTGTTACAACTAATTGCTCCGCTGACATACAATTAACAGAATGTAACCTTCAGACTCACGGCACACTCAGGGAGTCAGAACGACACAGAGAGAGGACACGGAGAGAAAGGCAGACAGAGAGAGAGAGAAAGAGAGAAAGAGGGAGGGAGGGTGGGGAGAGAGGGAGGGAGAGCGAAAGAAAGAGGGGGGGGGGGGGGCGGGAGGTAGAGAGAGAGAGAGAGAGAAAGAGGGAGAGAGAGTTCCCAGGGCTGCCAAGTCACCTCCAACCATTCACTCTTTTCACATTATCAGGTTGGCACGGATGGATCGTTTGTGGCATCTGGACAAAGACAAAGAGGCATTTGATGCCAGGCAGGGCGGGGTGCTGGGGTGGCGGGGTGGTGGGGGGGTGGGGTGCTGGTGGCAGTATTGATGTTGGAGGGGGGGTGGGCATCTCATATGCGCTGCTCCTGCCAGGGACTGGGGGAGAGACAAGGAGACAGCCATGATTTATTAGCCTTAACCCAGGCAGGCAGGCAGGCAGCAGCAGCGGTACTGGGACTGTTGGCTCTCTCTCTTTCTCTCGCTCTCTCTCTTTCTCTCTCTGCCTCTTTCTCTAAGTCTCTTTATCTCTCTCTCTGTCTTTCTCTCTCTCTCTCTCCCTCTTTCTCGAAATCTCTTTCTCCCTCTCGCTCTCTCTCCCTCTCTCTCTCTCCCTCTTTCTCTAAGTCTCTTTCTCTCTCTTTCTCTCTCTCCCTCTTTCTCTATGTCTCTCGCTCTCTCTCTCTCTCTCTTTCTCTAAGTCTCTTTCTCTCTCTCTTTCTCCCTCTCTCTCTGCCTCTCTTTCTCTCTCTCTCTCTCTCTCTCCCTCTTTCTCTAAGTGTCTTTCTCTCTCTCTTTGTCTCTTGCTCTTTTTTGTCTGTTATGTGTCCTTCTTGGCACCTGTTTTGTGGGGACGGATTAAAGACAGAGAGGAGAGAGTGCCAGCCCACCAGCAACAAGTGCAGAGAGACACAGACAGAGAGAGGGAGCAGAAGGTGGGTGGCTGGGGTGGGGATGGGGTGGGACTGGGGGTCAGGACTCTGGATACGATTTTGTTTTCTTTTTCCTTTTTTCTGTTTCTTCTTCTCTTGCTTTTTTTCCTTTTTTCCTCCTCCTGTTCACTCTTTTCTTTTCCTGAAAGGTGTCCAAACACGGCATACACACACAGGCTCACACCACCAGCCAGCTCAGACCCCCACCACCCCGTTTTTCACACACAAACACACACACACACACACACACACACACATACGCACACACACACGCACACACACACACACACACACACACACACACACACACACACACACACAGAAACAAACACAGAGAAACACACAGACACACACACACACACACACACACACACACACACACACACCGGTCTCCTTGGCCGGCTCAGGAATGTCCACTTTGTAGCTCGTTGAGTAAGTCTCAGCTCCCTGGCTGTGCAAACACTTCTCCGCTAAGGCACACTCTAACACAGACTTGACACGCTAGCAGGGCTCACTGCTAAATGTGCTACCTTAGCATTTAGTTGTGTGCTATCCTATAGGTTACAGTTTGACATTTTAAATGGATAACATGACAAAAAATATATATATCTGAGAATATGTCTAAAAGTAGTGTGCTTCTGTAGCAGGTGTACTTCTTTTAGCTTCTTTAACTTTGAAATGACATTTATGTTTGGCATTTAGCATCTCAAGAGGTGTTCAGCTTGTTGTGTGGAAACTCCAGAGGTTAGAGAAAAAGTGCGTAACAATCCCGGGCCAAAAATTCAAGTGGTCTAACCTTTTACCTACAGGGAACTTGAGGTCACTGAGAGACTGTGTGTGTGTGTGTGTGTGTGCGTGTGTGTGTGCGTTCATGCGTGCGTGCGTGCGTGCGTGCGTGTGTCTGTGTGTGTGTGTGTGTGTGGACTGCTTGTGTGGGATGGATGCCTGGCAAGAGACCAGTGAGACTGATGGGGGGAGCAGGTGTAGTGGCAGTGGAAAGAAAAGATTGAGAGAAAGAGAGAGAAAGAGAAGAGAGAGAGGAAAAGAGAAAGAGAGGCGGGAGTGTTTGTGTGGTTCTTGGAAGCCCTCAGCATCTGTCAGACCTGCTGCCTCAGAAATCTGCCTGACTCCAGAGACAGTTGACGTGTGGCTTTGTTTGTTTTATTTTACTTTATTTTATGTACTTATTTGTTGGAAACTTCACTTTACTACTTCACATAATATGTAGCATTTTTGTGCAAGCAAATGGATGATTATGACTAAAACATTTTCAATACGTGACATGAATATAATTGGAAAAAAAGGGTGGTAGAAGTGAGTGGAATGAAAGTGAGCTGTTTACTAAAAACAATACTGACCGTTTTAGGAGAGTTCGAGGTAACACTTTATTTGAAGGTGTCTACATGAGGGTGACACGAGCCCTTTATAAACATGACATGACACTTATCATGAACATTAACGACAGTATAGACCTTTTCAATACAGATTCTGATTATTAGCGCCATAGCTGTTCTCACAAGGTTTCCATTGTAACATTCCCAACAAAGTGAATCGTGGCAGAAGTAGTTTGGGAATGAGATAGAACATTTTTCCATATGTACCTTTAAAAGCTTTTACGTAAAAAGAGCAGAAGTGTATATAACTAATGTCCAAATGGAGGCAAGGTGGTCTTGGACAGCCCCAGCCCACTGGCTAGTAAAAACAGGCCAACTGTAGATGCTACAGAGGTGGTCACGTCTATGTACAGTACATGCTAACACAGTTTAAATTGGGCCAGAGCCCTCCAGAGCTCAGCTCTGCCTCCTTACCTTAACAATACAGCCAGTCGGAGCTGAGCTCCCTCTACTACAGTATTTACAGTAATACAATAGAGCGAGATATTGACCACTGTGAGTAAAGAAGGGCTCCCCCTCCTCCTTCTTACAAAAGCTCATTTAACCACTGCATGCTAACAGGCTGGGTTGGTATCCAGACCCCCCCACCCCACCCTCTATCAGAATCTAATTATTCTTGATGTCCCTGTGGTCTGGTAGCTCACACAAACAGTGTCAGCAGCTGGTGGTCCTCTCCAAACAGGCGTTAGCCCCTCTACTGAGAAACCAGTAGTGAAGGGGGAGAAAATTGAACAAGCATCAGGCCACCAGCACACACCATTTTTCACAGGTCTCAGGGGGGCCACCACCTCACCAAGACACAGAGGCTCGCGGCTAAATCGGCTCACAGAACACACACACGATCATAAATAAACACACACACACACACACACACACACACACACACACACACACACACACACATAGTTAAAACACCATTACAAACACACACACACACACACAATTAAAACAACATTACACACACACACACAGTTAAAACACTATTACACACACACACAAACAAACCCACCCCCACACACACACACACACACACACATACACAGTACACACACCGCCCTAATCCACACACACAAGCACATTACCTCACACAACAAAAAACACACGCACACACACGACTTCACACCTCAGATCCATTACTGGTCTTAAGTGCGGATGACCGGCGGGCACTGGCGCTGGTGCTGCTAACCACAGAGGTATCCATCAATACGCCTCTGCTGCCCAAACGCCCGGGGAGGGGAGGGGGGAGGGGCCCTCCATAACACTGAGCAGGGAGGGAGTGCACCACCCAAAATAATAGAGAACCTAATCCTGATTCCATCTCTGTCAACAAGAGAGGGATACAGAGATATACTGAGGGAGAATGAGAGAGAAAGACAGAGAGAGAGAGAGAGGAGGAATAGGGCAAGAGAGAGAGGAAGAGGGCAAGAGAGAGGGAGAGAGAGAGAGAGAGAGGATGAGGGACAGAATGAGGGAGAGAACAAGAGAGAGGAAAAGGGAGAGAGTGAGAGAGGAAGAGGGAGAGACAGGAAGAGGGAGAGGGAGAGAGACGTTATGTCTGTGTCCTGAATCTCTATGTTTTTTTTATGTTCTATCTATGTAGCAATTGTTTTGGCAAAACAAATGTCACATTATTTGGAATGCCAATAAAGCAGAGATCTCAGAGAGAGAGAAAGAGAGAGAGAGGATGAGATTGGAGCATTCAGAATGGATATATGCAATAGGGATTTAAGAGTCAGGATTGATGAACTAGCATGCTGGGTAGCAGTTTGGTGGTTAGATGCTGCATATTTGCTGTTGGGCTTGCGTGTGTTTGTGCGTGTGTCTCTGTTAGTGTGTTTGTGTGTTCCATGCCTATGTGTTTGCAATTTGTGTTTGAGATTTGTGTCTGTGTGTGTCCCTTCTGGCCTTTGTCACATGAAGTGCTTAATGTAGTGAGCCTTCGTTTTGGCCTCCAGTTTGGCAGTGCTTGCGTGTGTGTGTGTGTGTGTGTGTGTGTGTGTGTGTGTATGCCTGTGTGCCTGTGTGCCTGCGTGTGAGAGAGAGCTGTTTTGGCCTCTGTTGAACTGGCTGCAGACAGACAGAGAGGAGACAGACAATCCTTACATTGTGTCCTCAGCCTCTTCTTTAGTGGGAACGGGAGGCATGGAACGCAGCCAAGGGGTCGGGAGAGGGGGATAGAGAGACGAGAGAGAGAGAGAGCGGAGGGGTGGGGTTAGAGAGGGTTTGTTTTTGTGTCAGTAGTACTGTAGATGCGTCTATACACTGTAGGATTTGTTGGTGTGCATGTGGATTATAGTGTATGCCATTTCTGTGTGTGTGTGTGTGTGTGTGTGTGTGTGTGTGTGTGTGTGTGTGTGTGTGTGTGTGTGTGTGTGTGTGTGTGTGTGTGTGTGAGAAGGAAGGAGAGAGAGAGTCTAGTGGTGTGTGAGTGTGGCGAGAGATGGCAAGTGGCTGGAGATGACAGCAAAAATCACTGAGCCTGTTAAAGTCTGTTCTGTCTGCTATCTTCTCCCAGTCATGTGAAACACTCAAACACACACACGCACACACGCACACACACACACACACACACACACACACACACACACACACACACACACTTACTTTCGATGACAGAGTGTCGTTCTCTGTGAGAGTGGTTCTGCCTGACTGAGGTGGTGATTTCCTGGGGCGATAAGCTGGTGTTTAAAGGGGTGGGGGTGCCTTGGGGCTGGGGCTGGGGCTGAGGTAGGTGGGGGTGGGTAAGGGGGTGGAGGTGTGTATGTGGGTGTGTGTGGAGGTGTGTGTGTGGGTGTGTGTGTTGGGAGGGCCGCGTAACTCCGCCTGTGGAGTGCGAGCTCGGCTGAGGTGAGGTGAGGTGTGGCGAGATGAAACGAGCTGAGAAGAAGAGATCCCCCTTCTCCTCCCCCTCCCTCTCCTCCTCCTCCTCCCCCTCGTCCTCATCTCCACCTTCTCCCCCCCCCCCCCACCCCGCCCTCCTCCTTCCAAACCTCGCTCTTCTCTCCTCTCTGTGTTGCCGTTTACACCCAAAGGCCCCTCTGGTCTCGTTCAACGGCTCTCAGTGATGATTTGTCTAAGCTTGTGACAGAAGGCAGTCTAGTTTAAGTAGCTCACCTGTGCTAAGCCTGTTAGCGATCAGCAGTTAGCGAACCACACTGGTGAAAGGTATTTAAACAAAGCCCCAGTTGCCCCTGCCATGACCACCATGATGGATATGTGTGTGTGTGTGTGTGTGTGTGTGTGTGTGTGTGTGTGTGTGTGTGTGTGAGTGTGTGTGTGTGAATGAAAGAGAGCGAGAGAGAGTCTAGTTTAAGTAGCTCACCTGTACTAAGCATGTTAGCGATTAGCAGTTAGGGAACCCCACTGGTGAAAGGCATTTCGAAAAAGCCCTAGTTAACCCTGCCATGACCACCCTGATCGATTTGTGAAGGTGTGATCAGTGAGGATAACGTCTGGCTTGGGAGAGGAAAAGACCTGCATTACATTTGTTCCATTGAGTTACCAAACCGGCTGATTTTAATTAGCACTCTTCAGTCAGGTACAGTAGATGAGCCAATTGGTGAAATTAGCAGTTCAAAGGCCGAGACAGAACCAGTAAGTAAGTTTCCATCCAATATTTTTTAAAGGAAAATTTTCAGACATCCCAAGTCTCCTGCGACCTCCGGGAGTCTCCCGCATTTCAAAAGCAACTCCCAGATGCCTGTAAGTAATACAAAATCTTGTGCAAATTTCTTTAGCTAATTAGGACAGGTGACAGACGCAGCAAGTGACAGGGAGACAGGCGTGAGTGAGGGGGAGTGAGAGTGACAGTCTGGTG
>CM059287.1:8029134-8064134 GCA_030347295.1 Setipinna tenuifilis | reverse complement strand
TTCCTCCTTCCTCCTCTCACCTCTTTCTCTCCCTCCCTCTCTCCTCCTCCTCTCCCTCCATCCCTCTCTTCTCTTCCTCCCTTCCTCTGTTCTCCTCCGCAGCACTGCTGTCGTCCTGGTGTGAGGAGCTGGGTCGCCTGCTGCTGCTCCGGCACCAGAAGTCTCGGCAGGGGGAGCCGCAGGGGAAGGTGCCCATGCAGCCGCCCATGGGCTCCATGAAGCCTGGCCTGTCTCACGGGTATGAACACTATACACTACACATACTACATACTGCACACTACACACATTAGTATACACTCAGCCCATGGGCTCCATGAAGCCTGGCCTGTCTCACGGGTACGCACCCTATACCCTATACCCTACACACTACACACTACACACTACACTCTTCATCTAGTCGACATTAGTATACACTCAGCTCCATGAAGCCTGGCCTGTCTCACGGGTACGCACCCTATACCCTATACCCTACACACTACACACATTAGTATACACTCACCCCATGGGCTCCATGAAGCCTGGCCCACCACACACTAAGCACTAGACACTACACACCACACACTTTATCTACACCTTAGCCACCTAGTGGACATTAGTATAGTGTACACTCAGCCCATGGTGTCCATGAAGCCTGGCCTGTCTCACGGTTACGCCCACTACACTTCAGCCACTTAGTAGTAATTATACATTTACTACCATGTAGCTCTATGACCAGCAAATCCATTATCGACTGGGTAAAGCTTCATTTTAGGTGGAACAGCAACAATAGTGATATTAGGCATTATGGTGATAAAAGGATCACTTCCGCTAGTGGACATAAATATTAAAGTATATCACTAACTTAGTTGCCTAGTGGACATTAGTTTACACTCAGCACAGTGTAGCTCAATAAAGCTTGGCCTATGTGTAGTATGCACACTACACACTATAACTACACTTTAGCCACTTAGTGGACATCATTATGCATTTACTAGCATGTAGCTCCATAAAGCCTGGCCTGTGTCATGGGTACACAGCAGCGTCACACGATACTACTCACTCCATCTACACTTAAGCCACTTAGTAGTCATTATTAAATAACACACATTACATATAGTATAATTACATTATACATTTAGTACAGTGTAGCCCCATGAAGCCTGGCTTGTCACGGATATGCCATTACAGCATCACACAGCACTGCACACTACATCTCCATTTTAGTCCCTCAGTGGGCATAAATATTACACTATAGAGTGATCGGAGATGTTTGATGTTAATATATGCATGCTAGGTTACTATGCATGCAAAAGAAAAGAATGTCAGAACAGTATTATAATTTATGATAGCTATATTGTAACATATAAATATTAATTAAAATGCAGTGACAATTCAATAATACATATAGTAAATGTATTAAAACAGCTCATGGGAGGGGTATTTTAAGGCTTAATTTATAAAATGAAATGTTTTCTATATGGTCTCGCGATATTGTGGATGGTCACCTATCGCATGGGTCTCTGGAACATAACTACCGCAATAGATAGGGATCCTCTGTACTACACTGCATCTGTATACTGTATACATCCTACACAAGACATTAGTATACACTTAACACAGTGCAGTGCCTATACTCATTTGTAGCAGCAAGCGTGCCGGAGGGAGTCCTCTGCTTAACCTTGCTGTTACTGGAGTGGTGTGTTGTTTTCAGATGAGTGAGCACGGAGCATAGGCACTGTGCCTAGCCTCCAGAGCATGGCAACAGCCCCTGCTTCAGCCTCATGGTGCACCACACATATTGACTTATAAAGGCAAGGGTTAGGCTAACCCTAACCCTAACTCTAAGTGCAGTAACTACACAAACATTGAAACTGAGAACAAATGCCTTCAAAGTTGTCATACTGCCCAGTCAAAGATGTTGTAGGTATTAATAGTGGTGATGCTTTTATATATATCTTAAGAGGAAAAAGCATTTGGGACAAAGATCACTTTGTCACTAGACAAAGGGGGTGTTATAAAGTCAATTTTCCAGTCTAAACTCAGTTTTGACAAAATATGTAGTTACTGCCTTTTGGCTTTGTAGGGCAGCATAGTCCATGCAACCCATACTGCATACTACACACTAAAGCACACAACCCATGTATAGTATACTGCCCCCTAGGGGCTGTCACACAGACTATATATGGCTGACTAATATGTGTTTCAATAAACATCAATAAACACTGTAGTAGATTGTATGTGGGATGATAGACATCATTTCATTTTATTTCCTGTTTTTAAACAGCTGTCACAGCTGTATATTTTGTTGCTGTAGACTTCAGTGGTTCAGCATAACAGAGTGTCGCATACGCAGTGATTGTGTTTGTCATTTGGAGTCTCCTTTTGTTTGACTTGTGTGATCCCTCCTCCTCTTCACCCTGCTGAGTTCTAAGACAGAGCTGCCATTTTTGTCCACAGCGACGGGTCATTTCCTTACGACTCGGTTGCCTGGCAACAAAACACCAATCAGCCCGGGTCACTGTCTGTGGTGACCACCGTCTGGGGTGTGACCAACACGTCACAAAGTCAGGTGAGGATACACACACACACACACACACACACACACACACACACACACACACACACACACACACACACACACACACACATTTTCTCATACATGCTTATTTGTGTTTGTGCTGATTGGCAGCATTTACACTCCTACACAGGCTTAAATGTGCATGTGCAACCGCAAATTCACACACACACACACACACACACACACACACACACAGAGCTGCCCAGGCCAGCACCACAGTACTTGCTAGCAGTTTTCTAGAGCATTAACTTTTAAGAGGTGCTCTCTCTCTCTCTTTCTCTCTCTCCCACTCTCTCTCTCCCTCTCTCTCTCTGTTCCTCCCTCTCTCTCTATCCTTCTCTCTCTCCCTCTCTCTCTCCCTCTCTATCTCTCTCCCTCTCTCTCCCTCTCTCTCTCTCTCTGTTCTCTCTCTCTCTCGCTCTCTCTCTCTCTCTCTGCCTCCCTGTTATGACTGTCTCTCAGCTGAGCAGACAGTCCAAATGTCGGGAACTGTGGGCGGGGAATAAGTCTCCACCGCAAGCCTCACCCTTTGGGTTTTGCAATCCTCACCCTTTTTCCAAAGAACAACAGTGTTTACCGAGCCAATATTGTTCTCACTGTTGCTCATGCTCCTCAAATATCACTGGATAAAAAGACAAGACCTTACAAGAATCCACATTTTTAAACACAGGAACGGACTAATGGGAGCCAGGCCACAAGGAAAGCCTCAGTGGCTGAGATGATTCATTTGTGCTGACTGACACACATACCCGTCCCCAGGGACCGTGATTTTGGGGGCTCCTAAAAAAATTAAACATTGGGGGGCCCCTAACATCAACAACATTATTACCATCATTATCAACAACTGCAATAACTACAATATCAACAACAATAACAATACTTACAATAACAACAGCAATAATAACAATAATAATAGTTGTGATACTATTTGTGTTATAGCTCTATTAGCTATTATGTTCTGTGAGAGATCCATCCATGCAGCACTCTTAGAATGAGTCTCCCTGACCTACAGTGCTCCGGCTCTTCATCACTGTCCTCACCATCCTTGTTGTTCTCGAGTATTGATTTTGTTTTGCATTTTGGTGTTGTTTTCATGTCCACTCAGGTTTTGGGGAACCCCATGGCGAGTGGCAACAACCCCATGAACCCAAGCGGCAACCCCATGGCGTCGGCCATGTCCGGGGGCAACCCGGGCATCAACTCGCCCCAGTTTCCCGGCCAGCAGCAACAGTTCTCAGGCAAGGGCAACAGCAACCAGCCCTACATGCAGCCAAACATGTACGGCCGGCCCAACTACCCCGGAGGAGGGGGCTACGGAGGAAGGTGGGTGTGGTGCATATGCAGTGGGTGATGATGGGGGTGGGGGGGTCATAGCATGAATTACAGGGGGTACTGGAATTACAGGGGGTACCCTCCCCCCAGTGAACAACTAGTACCCCTCAAAGAAAAATATTAGGGTTAATCACAGGAGCCTTAAGGTTGATTGTGAGAATTTTTTTGCCCCGTCTCCTGTCCTGTGCAGTTACCCTGGAGGCCCCAATGCTCCCGGAGGCATGGGGATGCCCCCCCACTCGCGGCCCCCCTCCGACTTCACCCAGCCGGCCGCCGCTGCTGCTGCCGCCGCCGTTGCTGCCGCTGCTGCCACGGCAACCGCCACCGCCACGGCAACCGTCGCCGCCCTCCAGGAGACCCAGAACAAGGACATGAACCAATATGGACCGGTAGGAGGCGTTGACACAAACAATACTTCATGTTGGATAATTATTATGACGATGATAATGATGATGATGAGGGTGATAAATGGGACTTTTTACACAAGTTAGAACATACCAGTCTACCACTAAATTAAATCTACTGTAATACTTCCAGTTAGTAGTGTCAAAAAGGCCATATTAGCACTATTTAATATGCTCAGGACAGTAATCTTCATTGCCACTTAATTGCCAAGTCACAGCACATAAACGACCCTCTTCCCCACCCTCTCTTCTCCACTCCCCTGAGCGTCATGTTCAAAAGCTAGTTGTCATAAGTGTGAAGTTGTGGGCAATTCGACTTCTATTTGGAGCTAGAAGTCCAGTTGCCTACAACTTTGCAGCTTCGGACTACCATGACCTGGATGAGTAAAGAGAACCTTCATAGACCAAAAAAATGCTAGTTGTGCTAGCCCTCACGCTCAGGCCCTTGTCGTGTGCTAATGCGGCCTGCCTTCTCTACAGATGTCTTCCTCTTTCCAGATGGGACCCAACCAGGCGTACGGCGGCCAGTTCATGAACCAGCAGGGACCCCCGCGGGGCCCACCCTCCCTGCCGGGCAACATGAACCCGGGTGGCATGGGCGGCGGCATGAACGCACCCAGCATGGGCGGACCCCCCATGGGCATGAGCCAGCCACGGCCCCAGGGCATGGGGCCCTTCGGGGGCCACGGGCAGCGGATGCCCCAGCAGGGGTACCCAGGGCCCCGGCCACAGGGGATGCCGATGCAGGGCATGAAGAGACAGTACCCCGGGGAGGTGGGTACAGTACAGGCGCTGTTAAACTACCACTGACACTTAAGCCCAATGCTGCATATGCATGTCAATGAAGTACAGGACTATTTATTGTTGTATTGTCACCCAATATGATCACCACACAGTCTGTTAGGAGTTACAGTGAAGTATTTGGGAGACATTAATGATAATCAACTCTTGACTTAATATATGAGACCCATAAGTTATTAGTTATAACCAGTGGTTAAATTGGCTTTTGTAAGAAGGGGGGGGGGGGTTAAACTCTGGGAACAGACAGAATCTTTTTCTTTTTTTTAATGTATAAATAAAACTAAAAGAGATTTTAAGGCACAATTCTATGTCAAGTTCTAGTCTAGTCTTGGTTGACTGAATGAACCAGCAATCTCTGATTGTGTGCTAAAAATATGAGTCATGTCTCAATCTGAGAGCCTCAGACTACATCAGAGCACAAAATACATCAAATTCTATGGTATAATGCGTCAGCAAAACCATTTCCTTTTTTAGCTCCTGATTCATTTCCTCTTTTGTCATTGACGCCAGTGATATTGAGTGCGATAAAACTCAGCAGCACACAGTAAGTGAGTAAGTAAGTGAGTAAGTAAGTTACTACGTAAGTGAGGTTAATGGATTTTTCTCTGTGACCCCCTCCCAGGGTAACTACGGGGGCCAGCAGTACGGACCAAACAGCCAGTTTCCCCCCAGCCAGCAGGGGCAGTACCCCAACCCCAACGCCTCCCGACCGCTGCCCTCGCCCAACTACCCCGGCCAGAGGATGCAGGGCCAGCAGAACTCAGGCCAGTACCCCCCACCTGGTGCAGCCATGGGCCAGTATTTTAAGGTGAGCATTTATATATATATACACACAGACATAAACACGGGGATATCAGGTTGGCATTAAAATGTCAGTAAAACGGTGATTAAGCTGTCGGGCAGTTGAGTCGGTGTTATTTAAGCCACAGTTGGTGCGGCACGCTTGCATCAAGTAGCCTTTGCTGACCCAGGTTGAGGCCATGATCAATGGCTCACACAGTCCATTTTTTAAAGAAAACTAAAGTTACAAACCAAGATAATTTGTTGTTATAAAGAATTTACACAAATCTTCACGCCACAGTAGTATAAACGGCTTATGTCCTCCTTTTTGTAAGTCACTTTGGATAGAAGCGTCTGCTAAATGTAATGTAATGTAAAATCGTCCATGGTGGCTTGATTGTGCAGAGTGTTGTTGCTGTGTGCTTTTAATGTGTCACATGTGGTGCATCCAGTGATGAGCCGTGTGTATTTTTTTATCTCTTCCCTCCCTGCAGCCTGAGCCTTTTAATGGGCAGAGTAATAACTTCTCTGGGAGCGGATTCCAGTATAACCAAGGGAATATGAATGGGGTAAGTGTGCACTAGCAGTATTCATTAGTGAGAAGCATATTGTGCAGAATGGCTCTCCATATGCTATGTACATCAGCTATGCCAAATATTAAATATAAATAAAAAATGTAAATATATATTAAATACCAAATAAAAGCAGCATCTCAGGAATGCTGAAGCATACAAAAGTTGTATTAGTTGTGTAATGGTAAAAAAGACAAGAAGGGAAATGATACATGGAGTGGTTAAAATGGTGGGTAAACTATGCATATCTTAAACAATAACAATCGTAAAAGGGGAAATAAACATCGAAAGAGGTGCATCAATGGCCTTTATGTGCATTTCCTCTTTAACACAACACTGACTGTATTGTGGGTTGCTGTTGATGTTGCCAATGCTGTTTTTGGGCATAATGTGTGGGCATGTTCTGAGGTTTTGTGTGTTGACGTCCTCTCAGGCTCCTCGGCCGGTGGGTAACTACCCCCATTCGCCGGTGCCAGGCAACCCCACGCCCCCCATGACCCCAGGAAGCAGTATGCCGCCATACCTGTCACCCGGCCAGGATGTGAAGCCGCTGTTCCCACCCGATATCAAACCAAATATGAGCGCACTGCCTCCCCCTCCAGGTAAATGTCTGAAATGTGGCCTTCAAAAAATTCATTCTGTAGAAAATTCATTCTGTAGAAAATACTCAGTATCTGTAGTATTGATAAATCATATGCAATAAATATTATTATATGACATATGTAGTAATATTGTTGTTATTGTAAACATTATATATACATTTGTCTATCAGGACATAGAAAGTTCTACCCTCCTGGCTACTCCCCTTGACTACCCACCCTTATCCTTGCTGTTCTAATTTTTAAACAGCATAGGTCCACCCACTTGTCAATTAGACCAGCCCAATCAGAAGGCTCTCATTGCTTGATTAAATGTCTAAATAATAATAGTCACCTATGTTATCAGGGCCCACCCATTCTATGCATTAAAACATGCCATGTGTATGTGCCCTGTGGTCCTTTGTCAAACTGTGAAGCACATTGAGCTACATCCTTTGTATAAAATGTGCTATTATTATTATTATTAGTAGTAGTAGTAGTGGTAGTTGTAGTAGTAGTAGTAGTAGAAGTAGAAGTAGTAGAAGTAGTAGTAGTAATATTAGTATTATTATTATTATTATTGTTATGATTTCCGGCTATGCCCTAATCACCCTCATTCCCCTCTCCAGCGAACCCCCATGAGGAGCTGCGTCTGACGTTCCCGGTGCGGGACGGGGTGGTCCTGGAGCCCTTCCGGCTGGAGCACAACCTGGCCGTCAGCAACCACGTCTTCCACCTGCGGCCCTCCGTGCACCAGACCCTCATGTGGAGGTGAGCCCCACCCCAAAAAAAAAAAACAGAAACAAAGTCCGACAAAAGTGTGCTCCAACAAAAAGTTTGTAATCATTCATGAGGTTTCGGGCATGCACCCTTCATCAGATCTGTCACTTTAGAGGTTGACTGAATGGATTCAAAAACAGAAAAACAATTAAACTCTAACAGAGTTAGAAAATGACACTATTTCCTCCAAAAAAGTAAAGTGTGCCTTTAAATCACTGTGTGATTTGCTAATCGACTGTGTCCCGTCTGTGTTGACCCCAGGTCAGACCTGGAGCTGCAGTTTAAGTGCTACCATCACGAGGACCGGCAGATGAACACCAACTGGCCGGCGTCGGTGCAGGTGAGCGTCAACGCCACGCCGCTCACCATCGAGCGCGGCGACAACAAGACGTCCCACAAGCCCCTGCACCTGAAGCAGGTGTGCCAGCCCGGCAGGAACACCATCCAGATCACCGTCACCGCCTGCTGCTGTGTGAGTAGAGACTACCGCTTTAAATGTGTGTGTGTGTGTGTGTGACAGAGAGAGAGAGAAAGGGAGATGATGAGAGAGAGTTGTGTTTATGTGTGTGTTTGTGTGTGTTTGTGTAAGAGAGGCAGAGAGAGAGAGAGAGAGAGAGAGAGAGACAGAAGGTGTGTGTTTTAATAATATTTCAACAAAACGTCCCTCCATATTGCAAAGACTATAGTCTAAGGCTATACTAATAAAACACCCTTCATCAAAAACATCAGTTCATAAAAATAGAAGACTTGTCTGGTTTCAGCCCACCAGGCCTTGATCAGGGCTTGGTATTTGACAAGGTACAGATATACTCCCATTTCGGTTGGTCTTGTTTTAAAGTAATGTTTTTGTTCCTGCTTTGCTCCCTCTCCCCTGCAGTCGCACCTGTTTGTCCTGCAGCTGGTTCATCGGCCCTCGGTACGGTCTGTCCTGCAGGGCCTGCTCAAGAAGAGACTTCTCCCTGCGGAGCACTGCATCACCAAAGGTGCCCTTTGAACCTTAACTGTTCTCCCCATATACCTTTACCATGTCTGTATTCCTGTTCTGTTCCATTCTATTCTATTCTATTCTATTTTCTTCTGTTCTATTCTAATTCTATTCTATTCTAGTCTATTCAAATTCTATTCTAATTCTATTTTAATTCTATTCTGTTCCATTCTAGTCTGCTCTAATTCTATTCTAATTCTATTTCAATTCTATTCTGTTCCATTCTATTCTAATTCTATCCTATTCTAATTCTATTCTATTCTATTCTAATTCTGTTCTAATTCTATTCTATTCTGTTCTGTTCTATTCTATCCTTATTTCCTAGTCCACCTTTATACCTTTCCTTTCTTCCTATCCTCTTGTCCACAAGTGTTAAATTTCCTCCTCATTTCATAATTACATTTACCGTTTTATTCAACATTTGTCTTCTTGTAACGTTTTCACAGCTGACTCATACAAATGTCTTCTGTCCTAATTTGCCAATGTGTCTGCCTCTCTCTGTCCTCCTGTTGCTGCTCTAGTGAAGAGAAACTTCAGCAGCGTAGCGGCCTCGTCTGGGAACACCACAATGAATGGAGAGGACGGCGTTGAGCAGACGGCCATCAAAGTCTCGCTCAAATGTCCAATCACCTTCCGGCGGATCCAGCTTCCAGCACGAGGACATGACTGTAAACACGTACAGGTAAGAGTTTATGGTAACACTTTATAGTAACACTTTATGGTCTCTAAGCACAAAATGAATGGAGTGGAAGCCTCTGGTCCACCAGGTTATAGGTTATTTTAACTGGAACTGATTATCTGTTTTGGCCCTTTTAGTGCTTTGACTTGGAGTCCTACCTGCAGCTAAATTGTGAACGAGGCACGTGGCGATGTCCAGTATGCAAGTAAGTAGGAGAGCATATTCATGTTTCTATACTTCTTTGTGAATAAAGGTTGAATGTTGAATTCTAAATATTTTATTTACATGGGCTTTTTTCATCTTTTTTTCAGTAAAACTGCATTATTAGAGGGTCTGGAGGTCGACCAGTATATGTGGGGCATCCTAAACGCCATACAAAAGTAAGTAACAGCACTTGAGTTGCATAACTGTAGCTTGATTTGTGTCCTCTGTTCCAAGTCGTTTTGGATAAAAGCATCTGCTAAGTGTAATGTAATGTAATGTAATGTAATGGATACCTCTGAACTAAATATGACTCCTGACATCCCTCCCTTTCAACAACAGCTCGGAATTTGAGGAAGTCACCATCGACCCCACGTGTAGCTGGCGGCCTGTGGCCATCAAGTCGGAGATGCATATCAAGGAGGACCCAGACGGGCCGCTGGCCAAGCGCTTCAAGACCATGAGCCCCAGCCAGATGATCATGCCCAACGTGATGGAGATGATCGCCCAGCTGGGCCCGGGGCCCTCGCCGTACCCCAACATGCCCCCCCAGCAGCAGGGAGGGAACGGCGGCGAATATGGCAACCAAGGTACTGTACCACTGCTGACCCCCCCTGTGTGTGGGTCTTTCATACACAAAACACTGATCAGTTGGTTTCCTGCCCTCGCCTGTCTTAAGCAAGCTTGACCAGTTGGTTAAAAAGAATTAGGTGTCCCCCTTTCAGTCTTTACATTTGTATTGTTCTTTCTTAATAAATAAATGGCTAATTAGCTATCACATGATTACCCAGTGTGATGTTGTTTGACATGTTTCAGATACCATTTTGTGTTTTGGATAAAAAAGTCGGAAAATGTTCCATTTTTTATTTCATATTGATTGAATGTTCTTTACTGTGCACAGCAAGATATTCGAAAATCAAAGTCCTCAAATACTCTTCAAATGGGATGATTTATACATACAACTCCCACACAAAGAAATATGTCACTGAAAACCGATGTTTTTCCCTTTTCCTGTCTTGTTCCCTTCACTATTGTAATACTGCCCGCAACCATGGCAACCATTTAAACATATTCTCTTTCTCTCCCTCTCTCTCTCTCTCTTTCTCTCTCTCTCTCTCTCTCTCTCTCTCTCTCTCTCTCTCTCTCTGTCTCTCTCACTCTGCTCACAGGCAACAATTTCCAGGGGCACGGGAACTTTGACTTCCCCCACGGCAACGCTGGAGGCTCGTCGGTGAACGACTTCATGCACGGCCCCCCCCAGCTCTCCCACCCGCCCGACATGTCCAACTCACTCATGGGCCCTGACAAGCCCCTCAGTCATGGCATGCCAGACACAGTGAGTGCTTGTGTGCAGCTTCACAGTAGTGACACCAGCAGCTAGCTCCTGCGGCTATCCTGGAAAATGTGGAAGAGATTCCAGCTTCCAGAAAGTAGAAGTTCCTTCCATATAAAGAAAATCTACCTGTGAATAGAATAGAACACAAAAGAATATAATAGAACAGAACACAGTACAATGGAACACAATAGAATAGAACAGACCACAATAGAACACAATAGAACACAATAGAATAGAATAGAATAGAATAGATGTGTATTAAATTGTTCACTTTTAATACATTTTTAACTGCTAGAGATGTGCCAATTAGAATCAGCTGGTAACAGAAATCCTCAAAATCCTGGAGTTTTGCTCCCTAAAGCTGGGTCTTCTACTTCTCTTGACACTAGATATTAGGAAAAGATTATTACAGAGAGTAAAATCAAGACAGTATTACCATAAAACATATCTGACATTAACTTTCATCTAACATGTTAATGTGGTTTTTAGACATTTGAATAAGAAATACTCATTTGGAAAAACTTGAAAAGTATTATTGTTCTTCATAGTGTAATACAATCGTGGATCAGCCAAAGTTACCATGAATGCAAAATAAACTTATGCAAATAAGTTGAATAGAAACCTGAGGCACATGGCAGTTGGGCCAAACACTTCAAATCTTATTTTACTGATGCTCTTATCCAGAGCGACTTACAGTTATTCAGGTAGAGGGTTTTAGTTACAGTCCCAGGAGCAATGTGGGGTTAGATGTCCTACTCAAGGGCACTTCAGCTATGGATGAGGTAGGAGAGCAATGGTTGTTTGCTCCCCCACCATTATTCTTCCTACTGGAACGGAACCAGCAACCTTCCGATCCCAAAACCAACTCTCAAACCACTAAGCCCAGCTGCCCAGTGTATAGTGCACATTGTACATGTGTATAGTGACAATAAAAGGCATAATAATAATAATAATAATAATAATAATAATAATAAAAAACTGTATTTGTATAGCACAGTTCATACAAGATGTTGTTCAAAGTGCTTCATTCTTCTATTCTACGCTTACACCTCCTCCTCCTCCTTTCTCTACTTTCCCCAGGTACCTCACTCCGTCAGCACTGACTCACCCCACAATCCCATGCAGCAGAACCTGCACGGGCCCTCCCACCCGGGCACCCCCTCGGCACAGCAGCTCCACCACGGCGGGGGTCCAGGGGGCCAGCCGGGCCGCCAGCAGCCCCCACCCCAGCCACCTCAAGCCCAAGCCCAGCCCCAGCCCCATCCCCCACAGCCCCAGGTCCCCCAGCAAGGCCCCAACAGCCACCCGCACCCAGACCTGGGCTTCAACCCCTCGGCAGGCCTGGACGGGCCGGGGGGAGGCCAGGTGCCGCCGGACATGCCTGAACCTTCCCTGGATGTACGTATACTGAATGAATACTGAATACTGAACCCCACAGTGAATACTGAACCCCACAGCATAACACCACACCTCACATGTTACATTACATTACACTACACTACAGCAGATGTTTTTATTCAACTATTGCAACGACTTGCAATAGAGGACATAAACAAGTTACAGATATGCAGAGGAAATCTGAATAAGCAAAGGCATAACAAAGTTAGTGAAGCCAGGGTACAGGACAGTGTTGGTAAATGGAGGTTAGTTTAGTTAGGAAATGAAGTACTCTTGGAAAAGAAGGGTCCTCACAAGCTTCTTAAAGGTAGAGAGGGATGTCCCCACTCTCACAGCAACAAATACAGTAGATTCCAGTTTGGGTAATCTAGCTCCTTCTATTCAGCTATTTCTACAATAAAGGTGTAAAGATATTACTTCATAGCACACAGGTCAAACATGCAAGAGACAAAATACAGGGAAAAGGAAGCAGACACCTGAATAACTTACTCATATAGCTGTGATTCAATACACATGTAGCAAAAGCTTACAATGCCATATGAAATGTCTGCCTCAAGGAATTGACTATAAAACACACTAGTTTAATTATATAATTCAGAATTGAAAATGCATGTATAATAATAAAACAATTCCTGACAATGAGATGTTTTGATGAAGCTTGTCTGTCCTGAGTCATCGGGTTTTGTGAACATATTATTTAATAAGGTGTTCTCTCTCTCTCTCTCTGAAGCTTCTTCCTGATCTTGCGAACCCCGACGACCTGTTGTCTTACCTGGACCCTCCCGATCTGCCTAGCAATAACAACGACGACCTTCTGTCCCTGTTCGAAAATAACTGAGGTGACAAACACTAAAGATGGCGGAGATTTCCTGCTGGGTGATCATCCCATTGGTTCGGGACAGCAACACAGTACTTGATGAAAAAAAAAACACACAAAAGATGCACTCCCCCTCTCTTCTTCCTCATCATGGACAGTTTTCACAGGTTGACTGAACAGTTTTACAGAAAAAAAAGAAACAAGGAAAGACAGAAAGAAAGAAATCTAAAATGCAGCTTGCATTTGCACTGGTGGCCATAGAGCGATACCCTGGAAAAAGACATCATGGAAAAAAACTGTGCAGCTATTCTAGGTTAATTTTTTCAAAAAAAAGAAAAAAAGGCACGTGGGATCTTTGTGTGAACCTTCTCAAAAATGTAGTAGCATTTTTTTTACACAGATGTGTTTGATCTGAAGATGATAAAAAAAATAACTCAATTTGTCAAAAAGTCAACAAAAATGGTCCACTCTGGCCAGTGTGTCCACCCATTTCGTTTATTTTTTTGTGTTTGTCTTCATGTCAGTCAGAAAATCATGGTGTAACTAACCGTTTGTTTTCCATTGCAACCAGTAGCACTGTTTGTTCCTAGAACATCATTTGAAAGCACAAGAGATTCACAGTTTGATTACCTACCTTTTTTGTTTTCAAGGAGCACATCACAGAAGGGACAGAAGGCTATCAACCACAGTTGTCAAAGAAAGACGCTTTGTTGTAATGCCATGCTTTCCCTGGAATCCCAGAATTAGCCCTTATTGTTGTCACCATGTTACAACATACCTGACGCTCGTAAGGGATTGCGTACTAATGGTGTAGTAATGAAGACCAGAGGCACAGCTTACCAACAGGCAACAGGGCCTCCCCTGAACATTAAAGGGCCCCAGAATACTGACAACCTTTAAACTACAGCGGTGACAATGCAGTTTTTAATAAAAAAAACGTCATAGGTTTTTGCTTGGGCCCCCAAAAGGGTGAGAAATAGCCTCTGATTAAGACCAAATCAGCCAGTGCATTAAGATATCAGTGCTTCTTATTTCAGCACTGGGACGTCGTCAACATATCCATGTATGGCAGTGACGTCTAGGCAGGCTAGGGATGATGTGAATCACGTCCTGATTCTGTGGGCCTACAGCTGTGGTATCTGCGATCTGTGATGAGCCTTACGCCAGGAGTCTGGTCACACCAGGTGATAAGTGATAAGAGTTGGGAGATATAAACGGGGAGAGCAAGGCTTAGGATCAGTGACCTACAGTATGCTCTGCTGTTCTTCCTCGGCATTGACACCCATGTAATATATAAAGTCCGTCCTCGCCCCCTCGATCGCTTTCCGTGTAAGCGAGATGCGGAAGGGGTTTGTGTGTGCCAACGCTTATGCCCCAGTGTGGAAACCTTCAGCATCTAAAAGGTTTCTGATTAGGATTCTTCTTCCTTCCTTGCCCTTGACTTTCAGAACACATTTTCAGAAAAATATAACAAAACAAAACACTCGCTTGGTTTAGCAGTCTTTTTCTAGAAGGGATACCTCTTGACATGCACATGACATTTGGTCTTGTTTTTAAAATATCTTTGGGATAAAAAAAAAAAAAATCACAATGTCTTTTGTAAATTGTTGCAACTTCTTCACCTAGTCAGTGGCGATTTCATCAATATTTCATCACCAAAGATGGGGAGAGGCGACAGTTTGTAGTGTGTCTGTATATACACAGCTATACAGTGAAGGATTGTGGGATATGGCACGAATTACCCATGTTTTCCCCCCAGTTACTGGAGCCCAGGAGCTCACATCTTGCCATCTTTTATTGTGTTTCCCAAATACACTATATGAGTAGAGTTCTGTCCAGTATGCAAATGTATTATTTTTTAAAAGAAAAAAAAAGCTATTGTAAATATCCTTGTGAATATTTTTGTATCGTCTTAGATGATATTTGTCCTTTTCTTTTTTTTTTTCTTTCGTAAAAAAACAAAACAAAACATATGATTGTCCATGTTTGTTCAGCTCTCTCTCTCTCTCTCTCTCTCCGGTTGGTAGGTCTGTCTGTCCTCAAAGCCCCGACCTCTGACATTTGACCTTACTTATTAGGGTCAGGGGCCTCCTCACTCACACACACACACTTCTCTCCTCATAAGCTATTATTCTCACCTCTGTCTGCTGCTTGTCCAGTCTCTCTCTGCGTGCGTTGCTCCATGCGCACGCACACTGCACATTTTTCTGTCCGTCAGGGTCTGTTCAGGTCTTAGGTGGCAGCGTCCAACTCTGGGTCAGGTTTTGGGTCCTTCAGCGGTGTCGACCCCGTTTCAGATTTGGCTCAGAGCGAGCTGCCATCTCTGCCCAATCACAATAACGTCTGGATTTTTTGTTTTTCCAGGTCCTGTTAAGCAATAGTAATGTCACACAATGTTATGTTGTTCACTGTACTATAGATACAAATACTTTAATTATACACCCAGTAGAGAACTAACATTCTCATTGCCACCTGAATCTTCTTCTACACGGTGGACTGAGCAGCCAGGATAAGTGGATCACACAAGGGGCTATCATTGTACTGAAGAGACTGTGTGAATATCAGAATTGTTCGTAAAATGTCAATATGTACAAGTGGTATTTGAAAAACTATATCACAGCCTTACATGAAATAAATATATGATATTGTTTTTATTTTTGTTATCGAAAAATGCAGCTTTTGGAAACGCTAAAGACCATTTAAAAATTTGTATCCCATTTGTTGGTTTTGTTTTATTTTGTTTTTTGTTTTCTTGTTTTTTGTTTGTTTGTTTTCGGTTTTGGTTTGTGTTTTTTTCGTAAATTATTTTGTATTGGTTTTACTATTGAAGTGTAAGGCTAGAAAGATAATTTCATTTTAACAATATGTAGCCATGTACTGATTAAACACAAGATCATGTAAACATGTTACTTCAAGCGGCATATGTGTGTAGAGAGCAGATCTGTCTCGGCGCAGCAGAACATGATTTAGGTAGTGTTTTAATATCAGCATAGTCAATGAAATTAAATCTGTGTCCTACCATCAACGTGACTCATCTTGACACATACAGCCACAATTTGTGTTTAATCATTATATCATTTGATGTCTATGAAACTATATAATGAGATATCATTGGGTCAATCATTCATTTATAACTCGCAGAATGCTGTTCGTTACCCCGTCAGTTCGATTCAAAAGCATTTTTGACCCTCCTTAAGAACTTCCACCCATGATAATCTGTTGCGCAGTTGCACAGTAATCAAAAGGAATCCTTTAACCATTTTTTACCATTTTGTTTTTGTTTTTGTGGGGAAACCCTTCGATGTTACTCCACAGACAACAAGGAGAATTCGGTGTCCACCTGGCCAGTGTGGTCATTCCCCAGGGCACTGTAGCTAGGCCACGAAACATTTGACACCCAAAAGATGCCTGTACATATTGTAAATGAGCTTAAAGACTTGTTAACAGAAATGTATTCATCTTAACTGGGAATGTGCATTGTTTCTTCAGACTTATTTGAAAAAAAAAAAAAAGAAAGCTTGCGACCCCACCCCACCCTGCCCCCACACACCCACCCACCCATTCCCCCCTCACCTGAAAAACAAACAGCTGAAAGTGGGGAATAAACAGGTTTTTGTCAGTTTTGTCAGCATCTGTGGATAGCTCTTGCCATTTGTCTCACTTTTTGTGATATACTCTGACCTCTTTGGGGAGGGGAAATTGGACAAAACTGTTTTACTTACCTGTAATATTTTGCCTATGTGTACCAGCTGATCACCTGCATAGAACCAAGGTGCTACAGGGCAAAGAAAAATTTTAAAGTAATTATGAAATTATTTGGGAAAACGTTTGGGAAAATAAAGGAAATTATGGCAATGTACATGGAAGTTTTTTTTTTGAAAGATTGTAACCAAATTCATAGTTTGTACACTTTTTTATATCATGATCTGATAACAAATTAAATGGTACAATCTGAGGTGATTCACAAAAAAAAAAGCCGTGGCCATTGTCTTTATGTTTGTACATTGTATGTACAATCATTTCATACTTAAAACAGGTCAGAAATAAAGAAGCTAATTGTGGTTTTTAGTCTTGCAGAACTGTATGTAGTTAGATGATGTGACAGCCTAATATTTATCTAATAAATATGTATTCAGATGATACCTGTACATCACTGTGTTTGTGTCATTCTTCTGTGCACAGGGCAGACAGGAAAGTTATATCCAGAAAGACAGAAAGAGGAGACGGTGCGTGGGCCGCTTTAACCCACTAGCCCCATGTTGTAATATTACATCATTTAACAGCAGACATTTAATCACATTTAATCCTATAAAATAAACCATTTTCTTTCTTTTTAGATTTAGATGGCATTTGGATTTGGGATATCAAAATTGAACAAAAACACCCCCTGATTTCTGCATCAAATATCTCATAATCACCTAACAGGTTAAAACATGTTCAAAGTTTTCTTCCATATTTGGGCTAGTGGGGCATTCATTTAGTC
The DNA here is from genome assembly GCA_030347295.1 of Setipinna tenuifilis. Taxonomy (NCBI): domain Eukaryota; kingdom Metazoa; phylum Chordata; class Actinopteri; order Clupeiformes; family Engraulidae; genus Setipinna; species Setipinna tenuifilis. The sequence continues at coordinate 8,046,431 of CM059287.1, read as the reverse complement.
TTGCCAACCTGTCTACCTATAACGTTAAACAAACAATGAAATGAATAAATAAAACAAACCATCTTTGTTGTTTAAAAGGGCTCGTATGAGTTTTTTACTCTACTCCATGTCAATAACGCCCGGCCATAGAATCAAATCTGTTGTGAATAGACTGGCTGATAATTTTGTTTAAACTGAGAAGTTCTTAAGTTCTGTTATTGCTGTCCACAGCCAAACATGTTGGCTTTTGTAAGTGCTGACCATGACACATATCACATAGCCTAGTGTAATACAAGGTGCCCAAATTGTTCTTGGTAAAGGGACAAAAATAAATTGGGGTGCTGCAATACAATACATTAAATAATTTAATTTAAAATTTGAGGGGGTAGGGGGGAGTATTTTTATTTTGAAACAGTTGTAGGCGCAGCAAACAGTTGGAGACATAGTTCATGACAATTTCTTTTACTGTCTATGATGACAACTGAATTTGCATGGCTGACTAGTTAAATAGCAGAGATTGATGAACTTATTCAGTAGCCTAGTTGAGTAGGTAACATCGTTTTAATTTTAACTATTAAATAGTTAATTGTAGTAGTAAGGACTTTGATTTTGAAATGCTTATGGGCAGAGGAAAGAGCTGAACAGAATAGGCTATGTAGTTGTAGAAAGCCAGATTTAGCCGCATTCATTTTACAAAATTGGTTAGGCTACAAGAATAAGAAAGAAGACGACTTTGAAGAACAGTAGCCTACAATGCTTTTTCATGCACCATGAATAAATAAAATACATTTTCCCTTTCTTTATAACACATATATTGTTTCAGTAGCACCAGGATTTTAAAAACATTCATAATCCATATTGATTTTTTTTTTTTTTTTTTTAAGTCAGAGGACGTTCAGATTTTGGTAAAACACGTGCGTTTCGCAATCACTTCCGGTTCTCTCCATATCAGATAGTGCACTTCCTTTTTGGAGCCGAACACTTGACATGTGTTACAGTTTTGTAACGCTAGGTAGGTTTTTTGAGGTTGACCCTGATTTTGTGCAGTGAAGTTCACTACGAAATACCACAATGCTGATTTTAGGGGGAAGATTAAGACTTTGTACTTTGGCGTTCACTGCCACGAGGATGTTTGCGACTGGTCCTCAAGCAAACCCAGTCGTTTACTTTGACATCGCTGCAGACAACCAACCTCTTGGAAGAGTAACCTTCGAGGTGAGAGAACAACTTGTCAGTGCATTGGTGACTGAGTTGCCGGCGTTAGTTGGCACTTTTACTCTAATGCTGGAATGCAAGCATACTTAGTCTTCGTGTATAAATTATGTTTGCCATAATATATTAAATGCATCTATGCACTATGAAATGCGATGAACTGGCTGAGAATTGAGCAGACAGAACTTGACCTCTAAATGTTACGTTCAAAGGAAGAGTTAAGTATGAGCTTTAAATGCATGATGTATGAGATTGTTGTTGCCTTATTTTTGCAGTTGCGAGCCGACGTTGTTCCAAAAACGGCAGGTAGGCGATTTTTTTTTTTACAATTTCTCACTGTTTTTTAATAGTTCATACGTCAGAATGGGTCGGCTTGTTTTTTTGTTTGTTTTTTTTGGACGGTGCCACCCACCAGTCTGAACTTGTACACGACGCTGGCATAAGATTTTAGGCTACCTGCATGTGGCATGTACATAATACATATTGAAAGAGGAAGTATGCACGCCACCAAGAAACTTGAAATTGCATAGTTATGTCATTTCAAGTTCATGTAGGGGTATGTCAAAGTGATTGCAGCAGGCCAAGAATACAATGATGATTCAGCAATGTAGTGAAACCTTGTTAGTCAGAATCAGCCTAAGTTGTGACATCTCGATTGTAGAAGATATTTTAGATCACTCCTAAAAGTTGACGCCTAAAGTTGATGTGTCAACATGTTGATAACATCATGAACTGTTTTTTTTTTTCCCTTTGCCCTCAGAAAACTTCCGTGCACTGTGTACGGGCGAGCAGGGATATGGTTACAAGGGATCAATATTTCACCGGGTCATCCCACAGTTTATGTGCCAGGTACAGCCCATATCGCATATCCTATGTCCCTGTGCAGACAATAGACATTATCTTGGATTTTGAACACGTTTTTTTTTTTTCCCCATCATCCCATTCCACACAGGACCCAGCATGCACCATTTTCTTTTCCTTCTTTTCCCACCTCACCTGGGGCCTTTGATGCTCTGTGGTGTTAGTAATTATGCTTGACATTTTGATCTTCTAGGGAGGAGACTTCACCAATCATAATGGCACTGGGGGGAAGTCCATATATGGGCGGACTTTCCCAGATGAAAACTTCAAGCTGACGCATACCGGTGCAGGTAAGACGTGTGAAAGTGATTATTGGTCGCTGTTACATAAATCTATACCTGAATTAGATGTCGAAAAACAATACAGGCCATAAAGAAAAAACGGGAAACAAACGTTTCGGGTCTAGCCCATCATCAGAGTTTCAACTTCTACTTCCCTCGTTGTGATTACACAGCACACCACACCACAGCACACAGTGCACACAACCGACATCCAACCTCTGTATTTCACTCAGCACACACACGAGCAGGGGCCAGCCATGACAGCGGTGCCCAGGGACGTAGTCAGTGTAGGTTCGGTACCATGCTCAGGGTGGTACTACTACAGTAGCACTTGGTGGATTTGATCTGTTACCTGCGGGATTGGAACCTGCAACCCTCCAGTTGCAGGTCTGTTACCTTAACCACCAAGTCACCACTTCCCCAAGACATAACTGTCATCCCCGACATACTCTTTAAAAAATCTTCAGGAAAGATGTAGAAAATTAAAAGTAGGATGTTGGTACAGTGAGAATTGGAGACCCACCAACAAAGCTGTGTAGACATTTGTTACATGTGTTTCTACCTATTGTTATTCACTTGAAAGCTGTTGTACCATGTTCCTCTATCTATAGCATTCCCTAAAAGTGTATGATGATGATGACAATTCACACATTTATTTGCGTTTTATGTCTGCATTGAGAGCTGTTTTACACCACCAACAGGTAAAAGTTGGAAATGCACCCATGAACCTGACTTTTGGATGAGTTCCGTCACACACTGTTGCATTGTTGTTTGGGTCAAGCTCAGTGCACTCCCGTCTCCAGCATATTTAACCAAATTAGATTTTCTGTGGGGGGGAAAAAATAGGGAGATTTTCTCAGGCTGCAAGTTTCTTTCACTTCAGGACGCGAGTTCACATCGTGGTCGGTCTCAGATCCAGATGCGGACATCCTGAGTTCAGAAAGTAAAAATCCTGCCACACATTTGTTCCAGCCAAGTCACTGAATCATCTGATTCTAATCAGCACAACTCTTCAGGCAGGTAGATGAGCTAATTGGTGAAATCACCTTTGGTAAGAGCAGAGGCAGAAGGAATGTATGGCAGGACATTTACTTTCTCAAGCCAGTTTGTCTGCCTCTGCTCAGATCTCTTTGATATGTAACTTGCCATGACATGATGCAGCACAATCTGCAGAAGCACTCTCGCACTGGCAGTGAACTTCCCGTTTGAATCAGCAAGTTTGCTTTAAGGTCTGCTTTGAGAAAGCATTTTATTGATTCGACATGCACTTAATGTCCTTAATCTCCCACTTGTCTTCAGACAAACTATGCTACTCTTGGTTGTCTCCATAGCCTGGTCAGAGAGTTCGGTGTGACAAATATGACTGCTAAAAGAAGTGTCTCTACAGTGACATTACTGATGCTGATGGTTTATTTTGGTGTGCTGGTTTACTGCATCATCACGTGGTGGCATGTATGCACACATCAAGAGGCAGTTATAGATTGTCTCTAAAAAAAGGCATGAGGCATGTATGCACATGGCTTGTATGAAGAGACCGTTTTAGATTGTCTCTAAGATAGGAGAAATCTGGTATGAAATAAATGAAGTTATCCTGTTGGAATATACTGTACCTCAAGTTCATTTTTACATCAGTTTTCTTTCTTTCTTTTAAGGAGTACATGGTATAAATGTAAATGTCTGGTGCAAGTCCCTTATCGTGAGTGATCTATGTAACAAGGCCTTCTGTGAAGTTGAGTGCCGTTTTTAAAAGCTCCCTGTGCATATGCCCCTGTCGTGTAATGGTACTTTACATGTATGCTGGTCACATCGAGTTCGTTGTGTCAAATGACCTGATTAATCTTTTATTTTCTTATTTTAAGTAGAGCGCAGAGAGAGTCGTTGTGCGTCTCTAATAAGAAGTAATTTTTAAAATATTCTGCCAATAACTGAAATTAGCCTAGTTGTGTACAGAAAAGAATAAAGGATACATTTATAAGTGCAATCTTTGGGTTCCCAGCATTATACAAGTTATTTAACTCTGTCCACAAACACAACAACCGCAGGGATAAGGCTTAGGAAGAAATGTCAGAAACTGTCAATCTTCCTGGTGAGTTTTAAGTGTGTGGATTATGCAAACACAACAGTCGTCCTCAGCCGTGAATGTGGTAGGTGGAGCAGGAGGTGTTTTTTTAATCCACTTTACCAGGATGGTGGAAACCCTTCTCTCCACTAGATGGCGATAATAAGCCACAAACGTCAAGAACAACTTTTTTCTTTCTTTTTTTGTTTTTTAACAGGCAGATAAGCATGACCCACTTTTATGGGCCAGAGGGAGTCGGTTTACTAATATAATTACTCAGAGTTCTTCACATTCTAAAAGCATCCCATTCCACCTGGGAACGGGCCTCTGACTGATCCAGTCTGTTCAGATAAAGCTCAGAGTGTGTGTGTGTGTGTGTGTGTGTGTGTGTGTGTGTGTGTGTGTGTGTGTACCACGATACCAGTATTGTGTTGGGAGTTGTTGGTCAGACTCACACAAAGACTTGAACAATGGAAGAACGTAGCCACAGTGCATTCTTCTGCCGATAGAGATAGTAAAATTGCATGGGGAGAAGAGAAGAGAAGCAGGGTGAATACAAATGTTCTTGGATATGTCTTTGGATATCTTTGCCCTGCACTGCACCAGGCCTTTATCTCTCTGTGTGCTGAACCTGAGTTTTGATGCTTCACAGGGATCTTGTCCATGGCTAACGCCGGGCCCCACACAAATGGCTCGCAGTTCTTCATCTGCACAGCCAAGACAGAGTGGTGAGTGATAGAGGGCTCCAAGCTCATACTATTATGTGTGTGTGTGTACGTGTGTGTGTGTGCGCGTGTCTGTGCGCGTGTCTGTGCGCGTGTCTGTGTGCGCGTCTGTGTGTCTGTGTCTGTGTGGGAGTGTGTGGGAGAAGATGTATTCTAAAAAAAGTTATGTGATATGTATAAACTACTATTCCTGTGTGTGCGTACATGTGTTTGACAGAGAGCCAGTACTTGACCTAGTTGTGTAAGTGTGTGAAAGGTGTTTGTGTGGGGTGTGGGGGGTTATTCCAAAAAATGAGTGCGGTGATGTATATGAACTGCTATTCCTGTGGGGGGTGTATATAGGTGTGTGAGTGTGTGTCTAAGAGAGAGAGCAAGAGATGTTTGTTGCCTGATGGGTAAAATAAACCTTGCTGTGTGTGTGTGTGTGTGTGTGTGTGTATGTATGTGTGTGTGTGTGTGTGTTTGTATGTATGTATGTGTGTGTGTGTTTGTATGTGTGTGCGTTTGTATGTGTGTGTGTGTGTGTGTGTCTATTTGTGTGTGTGTCTCTCTCTCTCTCTCCTACTTTGTCCCAGGCTGGATGGCAGGCATGTTGTGTTTGGCAGCGTGAAGGAGGGCATGGAGGTGGTGCAGAAGGTGGAGGCGCTGGGCTCCCGCTCCGGGCGCACCTCCAAGCGGATCACCATCACCGACTGCGGCGAGCTCCCATAGACCCCCGCCGCCGCCCTGGCACCTTGGGCCGGCCACCACCACGCCTCCTCTTCCTCCCTCCTCCTCCTCCCCCTGCTCCTCCTCCTCCTCCCACCCACCCACCTCCTTCCAAACACCTCCTGTAGACCTCTGCTGCCCTGGCACCTTGGGCTACCACGCCTCCTCCTCTTCCTCCTCCCCCTCCTCCTCCTCCCTCCTTCCACCCCTCCTTCTCCCACCCACCCCCCTCCAAACACCTCCTGTGAACATCCACAAAATGAGCCCGTTGTGTAGACAGTTTGGAAGGTGGTGTCGGCTGGGGTGAGGACGTTGAGGCGAGATTTTTTTTTTTTTTTTTTTTTTTTTTTTTTTTAACTCACTCACTCAGTCACTCGTTCTCTCTCACTCTCGTTTCTAATTTTGTTTATTATTCTTTTTTTAGTCGGCCACACTGAGCTGAGAGGCTCGTTTGTCAAGAGTCTCGTCAAAGGTGAGGGCGGGTGTAGAGTCTCTTTCAAAAGCTGTGATTGGTCTAAATGCATTTCTATCTCAGATCTTCAGGGAAAACTCGACCTGTCCTGTCCTGGCCAGTCGTCATGTTAATGGAGAGGTACTTGTGTATGTGTAATGTTAGTATTTACCTCATAATTTTCTTTCTAAATTATGTAGGTTTTTTTTTTTTTTTTTGATTTTTGGAATAAAAAAACAAAATGAACTCTGCAATAGTAGTGCTGGAATGTAACATTGTGAGATGTGAATAGAACTTTAAAAAAAAGTATTTTTGGAAATGGTAGGGATATGTTAAAATAAAGTACCTTAACTGTGCTGGTTTTCGTTTTTTTGTCACGTTTTTTTTTCCCCATCCCCACCATCTAGTTCGCCACACATTCCGGGGGTTGAATGTCTTTTGATGTATGCATCTGTGGCAATTGTGCCTTCCGCCTTGGGCGTCACTAGGTCTTTTTTCTTACCGGGACATGTGCCCGGGTGAAAATCAGCTGTGCACCAGGAAAGAAAATGTTTAAAGAGTTTAGTAACAAGCTAGTTTCTTTGGCACATTAGGGAACAGTAAACTGTAGGAAAAGAGTGTCTTTCTAACTTCTATCACCTCTACTTTTCTAATGTTCTAATTGGTCTGGGACATTCTCACAGACAGGGAGGCTGTTGGGTTGGGTGAACAGTGCCCCAGTAAAGCTTATTCCTAGTGACAGCCCTGTCTGACATCATCTGTTAAAAAAGCCTGTCAAAACAAACAGCGATGGAATTTGACAATATAGTAACACTGAAAGCTGTTAATAGAATGCAGTTTTCAAGGCCTGCAGAGAAAGAGACACACAGGCGCTGATGTAAAGCAATCTGTGGAGAACAGTGTGCACTTTGGGTCGATGTCAAACACAACCCTAGCTCACCTGACCTATGAACTCTGATCAGCGAGCAAAGTAGTGATCAGCAGGAGCAATTCAACACTGGCTGGCTTGGATCCATGCTACGGTTTTCATTAGGGGAAAGAAATAGAAGTGTCACACAAAGCTTTTCAACAAACAAGGTTTTAATTTGTCACATAGATCATTATTTCAAATGCTGGTCATTCATATTAAAAACACATATAAGGCACATTTATCAATCCTGATTCGTTATGTGATATACTGATCTCTCCCAATGCATGAGGGGGGAAAAAAAACCTTCATAGAATCAACAGTCCCTTAAAAAAATCTTTTCCAACAGTGTGGTCACTCCATGGTTTGACCTTTGCCTCCCAAAAACTGTCAAGTATAGATGGCCACTGCTGGTAAGGCCAGAGTGGCAGGTGTTTTTATGTTCAGGATTCATTCTCTTTTTTTTTTTCGTTACTGTTTTTCAGCATGGCAGTTGTTTTGATTTTGTAGATTTGTGGATTCATTCAGTTTTTTTCTTGTTTTGTTTTTGGTTTTTTTTTTTGGTTTTTGTTTGTTTTTTGTCTAAATTTGTAATCTGGAAAATCACAGACTTGTGAGTTCTGCCAATGTCAACGTCATTGACATTCAAAGCAAATATATAGAGAGTAAAAAGTGATTACAACTTTGGTATTAGCTGTAGCTCATCCCTTTTTTGCTGACATTCTTTTTCTTTCATTTAGTGCTACTCTAACAGTAACTGAGCAGTATTGTGTTAAATATTCGGTATTAACAAATTTGTACAATACATTGATACGAAAGATAGTTTTTTTATGGTCAAACTAGTTATAATGCTTTGAGTTAATATGTATATTCCCTTTTTTTGCACACTGCACATCCTTTATAGACACAAATGTAACATAACCATAACAGGAATATAATGCAAGACATACCATTGCATGCATGACGGACAGACCTTTTTGTCTTGTACAATGCTTTCCCTGATAATGTTAAGACAAAGTAATATCATTCTATACAAACACGGTATTGCTCTTCAATGCGTAGTCGCTGTCGATCAATTTCTGATCAGATTAATAATGGAGTATTTAAAAACCCTTAATGTTTTAGAAATCTTATGATTATATATGTTTTCAAAATACACACAAACACATTATACTCAAAACAGGCACTTATAACATGAACTGGTTACTTAATACTGATAATATACTCTTCATGAAATCATCATAACCATAGCTCCACAGAATGACTGAAAGATGTGTATACCATTTTTTTTGTAGACATCTAGACTTCACATCGTAATGTACTTGCTGCATATTTTATACAGATACAATTGGTGTAAAAAACTCTATTTCCTCATAAATATTTCCTGTAGGATATACCTCCAAGATTGTGAGATATTTTCAAACTCCCATGTTCCTGGTAATTTGACGACCCAACAAGCAAGCTTTGAAACTACTGACAAATACAAAAAATGCCTTAACCTGGCAGGTATCAAATATATACAGACATGTGCAATACTACCTTAACTAGGGAACAAGCGAATTTACTCTTCCTCTCTTTGTTCTAGAAATGCCAATACTTTGTTCACAAAAATATACAGCTTAATTTTGGTACATAGACTAATCAGAAATCAAGTATATGTGCTACTAAAAAGGTACAATTTCTTTGTCACAGACTGCTCAAGGCGTTCCTGGCTTTATTGAGATCTCACGAAGGTAGAACAGGTAGATTTGATCATGTTTTAACTACTACTCTAGAAAAATCAAACGGAACACTATGTCTAACACTAAGTCTCGAGTGAAGTAACAACAAACATCCTTACTTTTTATAGATATGGGGAGGAGGCAATGCAAAAACCTTGGTTTGGGGTGGGGGGTGGGGGGGATGAGTTTCAAGTAAGGGGATTAGTGTCAACCCCGGGTAAGTCAGAATGACCCAGGTAACTCAAGAGTGAGTTGTAAATCTCCTACTAGATTCATTTTATGGCTTCATTCTCCTTGCAAAACAAAGCCAAGGGGCTCTTCTATTACTTGTTCTGACTTGGTACACCCAGGTAAAGGGTTAAATCTGTTATCTGAAATACCCCGGTGGGCTAGTGCCAACCCTGGTAAAGTTAACATCGAGGTCCTTCAGAAGGCTTCATTCTCACTGCATATCGAAGCCACAGGGCTTTTCTATCCGGAGGTTCACTAGTTGATGTAAGTGCGCTTAAATCGACTACAAATAGCAAGCTCTGTCACTAAAGATGAATTAACCTGCCTGCTGAAGGTGAATGAGGATAAGTCTATCTGTAGTCTGCATGACACGGTCAGAGCAGTTTACCAGGTTTAAAAGCATGGTGGTGATGCCATTATGCTATAGGTCTTTTTTTCTTTCTTTGTTTTCTGCTAAAATACCAATAAACTATCAGGAAGACATGCTGTTTGGCTCGGGGAGTGTAAGAGAGAGTGGTTTGATAGTGTATTTATGTTGAAATACCACTTTTAAGTGCAGAAAGAATGGTTGAGTTTACTCCACTGAAACAACTCCAAACTACTATCTCTTGACTTAAAGGGAACTCAAGTGTTCCTAAACACACCTTTACCATGAGGGCCAAGTTTTGACAGTGAATATTGCTATGGTTTCATCTGTCGGGACAACAAAACAAACAAACCAGGAAAAAAAAAAAACTTTTACATGCACACTATTTTTTTGTTCTGCAGCTGGCTTGCTTTTACAAGTTACCTCAGAAACCCTTAGAATATTGCACAAGAACATGTGATTATGTTTTCTATACTAAGATCTCTGTATGTTTAGGAAAGGGATACAAACATACAATATGATATCTGAAAAGCCGCCGGGCACACAAGGGAAGTGTATTGAATTTCTTGTGTTTGAAGTACCCTATATATAATTTGCCCCAGCCTACAAAAGTCTTCAATCTACAGTAGTTTTCTAAAGACCTATTTCGATGGTTAAAATAAGATATACATCCGGGTTAAAAAATCAATGCAATTGCACAAAAAACGAAGCAGTCTTATAAGTTTAAAATCAGTCCACTTCATAAATATCGCTTTCCCCAATGCGACATGCACTGTTACATTGCAACATGCACAGAGGAGACTCTATATCGCTATACTTCCCCTCTTGGTGGATTCACAGTTGAGCAGATGTGCTACTGACCCAATGTCTTTGTGAAGGCATTGTGTGGCTATGTGCTATAAGCAAATACATACTGTACATGGTCTTTACCTTCACCAGGCTAGGGAGAAAACAAGTGATCTTGTAAACAAAATTGAGTGAAATAAATCACTTATGTGATGGCCTACTTCATTCCGACTGCTTGAAGTGTGTGCATATATATTTGTGTGTGTGTGTGTGTGTGCGTGTGTGTGTGTGTGTGTGTGTGTGTGTGTATACTGTATACTGTGTGTCTGTCTGTCTGTCTGTCTGTGTGGGTTCAAGGGGGTAGTGCTTGTCACCATTTCAGCAGAAATGGTTAGGTATTCACACAACACAACAAAACACACACACAATGTGATGCGTTAAAAAAAAAGGTTGAACAAGTGAGAGTCCACACTGATTCACCACTGTTCACCATTATCCCTTTGACACACTGAGAGAGCACTTCGGTGGGTAAACAGTCATTGTTGGAGGTGGCGGCATAGAGGTTGGTCATTTGGGTTAGGCAGACAGAGGTTCTTTGGTGGGGTGGGGTGGAGGGTCACTGCACCCTGCGGCAGTAGTATCCCAGCACCTTGCACTTCTCACACAGGTGCTGAGGATGCTCCTTACTCTGGTCAGACACGTCCAGTCCATCAGGCTTCTCCAGCGGCCGCTAAATGGGGGGAAGAATAAAATACTGAGGTCAGTGTGAGTACTCAGAATTAGAATTAGAAACAGATTATTGTTATTGTACAATCACAACGAAATTAAAGTAGCTATTGCTTTGTGTGAAGGAAAATAAAACTAATGAAAATAATAAAATGAATGGGGGGGGGGGGTGTTAGTATGTGCTGTCACTCCCCCATCCACAAAAAAAGATAGATATGAAATAAAAGAGTTTTATCTCAGTTTAAATCCGACAGAGTCATGGAGGGGTTGTTAAACTACAGTGACCTTGGTGTTTACCATGGGGGGTGGGAGTGGGTGTGGTTGTGACTGTAAGGTCTTTGCATTGATCACAAGGCTTTGGGGCGGGTCGAGAAACACACTGACGCGATCCACAGGCCCTTCTGTGACTGAAGGTTTTACAACCTCAAGGTCCTGGTCACTCCTCCTTCCAGATTCTCTGTGTATACCATTAATCTGCACGGCCCAGTTCACCACAGGGTCATATAAACAGCCATTCGCAGTCAAGCGCTCTCGCTACAGACAACTCGCCAAACGTACGTTTTTCACATCTTTTGTGCACGACTTCCTCTAATTGAGTCTCACGAAAGAGGACTTCAACAGAATTTGATTTGTTTACGTTGCCTGTTTTAAAATGCCAAATCTTTGTGTCATTCTCCCTCCCTCTCTCTCTCTCCCTGGACTCTACGGTTGAAGTGGTGAGTGACAGTTCTCCCACGGCTTGGCTGTATTACAATGCTCTAACTTGCCACAGAGCTGATTCAGACTGCTTACCCTCACATCAGTCATGTTATATGAGAGACAGCAGGCAGTGTATACAGTATACAGAGAGTCACCGAGTCATCTTCCGTCTGGATGGTAAGCTCGCAGCTTTTTAACAGCTTGTCCCCATTACAATGTTTTGATGAGGTTTCTCTATTAGCGACAAACAACTCGAACACTTTGGCGTGGCAGAGAGTGGTATCTCATGTGCCTGACATCAGTGGAAAATATGGGCGGCATCCAGGATACTAACGATGACAGCTCATGTTTCAAATAAGCTTTTTGAAAACGAGTGAAGAAGAAGGGAAAAAAAGACTTTAAAGTTGCGAAGGCTATGTGCGTCCACAGATGTTTCCTTGCAAAAGGCAGTCCGTCGTTGCTCTTGGAAACGGTAGAACATGCCAGATTTTAAATAGAATAGGAGGCATAGGCTAGCAATGGCACTCTTCGACAATGTATGTTTTTCTTTTCTTTTACACGAGGAGGTCCACTATTTTTTCTGACAGATAGCGTGCCACGAGTGCCCGGCTCCATGTAATTGTTTGCAGGCAGCCCGAACGCACCAGTTCCCTTTTCATAGGCTGATTATAGATGCCTACAGCGACTTTGAAATGAGTGATGATGTCATAGCATTTTGAAGTGTCTTGAATGCACAGAACCCCCATCCAACATCGCTGCAGTGTACAATTAGGACCAGAACCAACCAGTGTTCTGGCACAGGTCTCTGGAGAGAGCGAACATGCAGCAACGTCAAAGTAAGCTAAGAACTCGCTCTGTTTTTTTTTTGTTTTTTTCTTTGGACCAAAGCAAACAATGGACCAGCTCGACACTCTTAACTGGATGAAGTTCTTTAGGACTTGAGCACTTGAGAATGCACTTCTAATACGGAAACTGTGTCCACATGCACAATACTAACACATTCTAGCCACTTCTAATGTCACTGTACTGCCATCATAGTTTGAATTACAGGGGGTACTGGGGTGGTACAGTACCCGCCAGATAAGACCAAGTATCCCTCCGAATAGACAAAAATGGCAGGATTGAGGGGTACTGGTATACATAGTAATATAATTAATGTAAAACGTAAAGGTAGTTTCCCTGTAAAAGGTAATACCCCCCAATTATGGAGAGGTAATCCACACCCTGACTGCCGTCACTGTCTTAATACAGAGCACCATCCTATCAGCACTACTGTTTTGTTTTTCTACTTCCTGTAGTTTGGCCAATCACAATCGCACGTACCTGCTTGTGGGGGTAGACGTTGATGTGGCACTTGATGCATTCCTGCCCCATGTTGGCCCACGAGTTACCACTCATCCACTTCCTCTTGCACTTGGGACACTTGTATTCCCCGAAGCAGCGCTTCTTTCCCTGATACGGTGTCAGTCCTTCTCCTTTAGGTCGAGCCTGAACAGAGAGAGAGAGAGAGAGAGAGAGAGAGAGAGAAAGAGAGACAGAGAGAGGGACAGGGAGAAAGAGAGGGAGAGAGTGAGAGAGAGGGACAGGGAGAGGGAGAGAGAGAGAATGAGAGGTGTTCTGTATTATAAACATACATTAAAAATAATAGAGTTACAGTAATGAAATTTGGACATGATTGGTTGCGGAGATCGCCGTTTCATATTCCGCCCTGTGGGAGTGAAAGTAGTACACCACAAAGCATCAAAGCAGCCTGAGCCTAATTCTATCCAACAGTGTTGATTTCAGAGTTACAGTCTATCTGCTTAAAAATCAGTTCCTGTTTCCTTTCCAATGCATCACTACTCCAGTGTCCCACTTCAGTCCAATACGGTGATGAAAACATGTAGCCATGTAGTCGTGTTTACTTCTTCTGTCCAGGAGTACAAGCTGCTCAGGATTGACCATTTTGGTCACCAATATTATGACAAATAAGTAAGCTAAGGTCTTAAATCAAAGACTAATAAGACATACACACATGCGCATAGCACATACATACATCTATACATACTTACTGTACATATATAGTTATCCACCCATACATACATACTGTACATACATACATATATACAGACATACATACATACATACATACATACATACATACATACATACATACATTGGAGTGTTTGTTTCTCATCCTTTCCACTTAGTACTCTCTTCAGGTTCAGCAAAATAACTTTTGTGTGGAACTTAAAGCAGCAGGCTTGCAGCTACTTCATGTATCAAAGCACACGAGAAGCTAATGACAGCAGAAGTACCCATCACTTGCTTTTCTACAAGGACACTCCCTTACAGAGAGCCTTTGAGGTTTCATTTTCTATTTACTGGATGATGAACTTTGTTTGTGTGTTTACTGGTACAGTGGAAGGTCCGCCGTTTTTTTTACCTGTCCGCCACTTTAACTCTAAGCCAATCACCTTTTGGCTAAGGTTTAGGCAACGACCCAATATGAGATTCCACTGGCACAGGTTAGTTGACTGGAATGACTGGACCTTGAACAATCAGGTATTTATTTTTTGTTATGGTTATCACTCATGAGGGAATTTGATATGGAGCAGCTATTCGACGTTTCTTTTCTGATCTACGCACATCAAAGGGTAGCCTGCGCCTAGAAATGTAATGGCCTCCCCATCAGCCAATCAGAAAATAGAATTCCATTGCTAAGGGAGGTAATGTGCATTAGTGTCATGTTTGTGGCAAACACACATAAGCAAGACCTGTTTATGTGTGTACCACAAACATGCCACTAATGCAAATTATTATTACACAAATGCAAACTATTAGGCAAATTGATAGGACACAAGCTCTAAGCTGTTTCAAGATTGCTTCCCTTCCTAACAAAACTAATATAACTAACAAACACTAATCCAACTCTCTCTCTCTCTCTCTCTCTATCCCTATGCAGAAGTACATATGTCTGTTGTGTCTCTACCCTGTGTCTTCCTCTATTGCTTATGTCCTCCTTGTTGTAAGTCGCTTTGGATAAAAGTGTCTGCCAAATGCAATGTAATGAATGTAATGTTTCGAAACGTATCGGAAGAGGCCATATAAATGTGCCTGAAAGTGTATCATACTCTTTTACTGAGAAACAGAAACTTATCTTAAGATAAGGGCTTCTCAGGGCATGAAAGAGAGTGGACAACGTTCAACTGCTATTATCACTGTGATGAAACGATTACACTCCTGTTTGAATAAACCGTAAAAAAAAAAAAAAACTCACCGGGCGCTCAGTACACCAACCTGAGTGATGTAACCGCTGAGTGAGACTACTGTGAAATGTTTCGGTTGTAAGTAAATCTCCCCGTAACACGATACAAAGATAAATACCCTCTCCGCCCGATATTTACGGCGCAAGATATCAAGCCTGAGCAGAGCGGCATGTTTGACAAAGCCCATCTGGGCCTGAGGTACGGGGCCCAGAACCCACATGGTTCCCATTGGGCCGAGCCCTTTTCATCCCCCATCAGGGTTACCTCGGAGACGGATACCTGCTGCTGCTCTGACTGCCTCCGACTGCCTCAGCCCTGGAGGTGCTCCTTCTGAGGGCTTTCAAGAGACAAACCGCACCCGTCACGGTCATTTGTGTGTTAGGCACACATACTAACACACAGACAGACACACACACACACAGAAACACACTGACAGACATATACACACATACACACACACAGAAACACACACACAGAAACACACACACACACAGACACACAGGCAGAAACAGACACACACACAAACACACACACACACACTCTCCCAGCCAGTTTGAGGTTCTAAAGAGTCTCGTAAGATCTCGGCATGTCATGAATCCATGTTGCATATCAAAGTCAGACAGCAAAGTCTGACCGACCAACCACCACTACCACCACCACCAACACCGTCACCACGACCCCACCCCATCTCCCCCCTTCCTGGTTGTAGCGGTTTGGGAGTTGAGAGCCCCTTGTTGCTAACCCCCATCCATCCATCCACCCACCCAACTTCACCAAACCCAAACCTGCCCTTCCTCCTCTCCTCCTCCTCATTCTTGTATTCTTCCCCCTCATCCTCCTCCCCCTCCTCCTCCCTCAAAGCGAGTGCAGATCCTGGGGATTGTAGAGGTTTGGTGGGGGGGTTGGGGGGGTTGGTGGGGGGGTGATGGAGGCCCGGGCGGAGGCCAGTGTGAGGAGCAGACTCACGGAGAGGAAGAGAGAGAGAGATAGAGAGTGGGAGAGAGGAAGAGAGAGAGGGAGAAAGAGAGAGGGAATGAGAGTGGGGGAGAGAGACAGAAAGACAGGATAAGAGAGAGAGAAATAAAAGGGAATGAGAGTGGGGGAGAGAGAGAGAGAACGAGAGGAAAAGAGGGAGAGAGAGAGAGAGAACTGCGTCTCGCTGTTCCCTGTGACTAATACGCAACGTAATCACACACAGCTGCGCTGAGCTCCTGAGCACTGAGCTCACTCACACACACACACACACACACACACTCACACACACACACACACACACACACACACTTTCTACCCGCCCAGAGAGCCAGAGGTGCAGGCAGCAAAACAACCCACCACCAGCCAACACAAGCTACATCTCTCACTCGCACTATTAAGTACCGCCCCCCCCCCCCCCCCCCCCACACACACACACACACACACACACACACTCCTCCTCCAGCACTTTCTCTCTTTTGTTTGTTTCACAAACTGAGCAAAGTTGATGGGCAGAGGGCCCCCACTGCCTGCAAGAGCCGCAAGTTGGAGACGGTGGGGTGTGTGTGTGTGTGTGTGTGGAGGGAAGGGGGGGGGGGGCGTGGAGAAACTGAGGCGTTTTTTTTTTCATTCTTTGTTTGGGATTAGCTGTGTTCTTTTTTTTTTTTTTTGTACTGTAAACACAAAGCGCCTTGTGGCCCTTAAGACGTCTCGTTAGTCATCTGCTGTTTCACTTTACAGAGAGCCTGTATTTCATTGCAGGAGCCAGTCGAATGAAGAACCCTTTGCCTAACCACCCCCCCCTCCCCACACCACCACCCCCCGAAAGATACTTGGTCGTCGAAGGGGGGGTGGGGTGGTGGTGTTGTAGGAGCGTTTTGGGAGGCTCTGTGCATTAGCTAGGCTCTGTGCCCCCCCCCCCACGCCCACCCCCTCGAGAGATACTTGGTCGTCGAAGGGTGGGGGTGGGCGGGGGGTGTTGGGGGAGCGTTTGGGGAGGCTCTGTGCATTAGCTAGGCTCTGTGCCCCCCCCACCCCTTCGAGAGATACTTGGTCGTCGAAGGGTGGGGGTGGGGGAGCGTTTGGGGAGGCTCTGTGCATTAGCTAGGCTCTGTGCCCCCCCCCCACGCCCACCCCCTCGAGAGATACTTGGTCGAAGGAGGGTGGGGGTGGGGGGGTGTTGGGGGAGCGTTTGGGGAGGCTCTGTGCATTAGCTAAGCTGGCTGTTTACACAGAGCGGACTAAGCCTGGTCAGGTCTGGAAGGAATCTGACACAGCAGTGACCTACATGTGTCGGCAGAGAGAGCGAGAGAGACTACCACAGTCGCAGAGCCGCGCTCACTTTCAGCACTGTGTGTGTGTGC
>CM059287.1:8021634-8026634 GCA_030347295.1 Setipinna tenuifilis | reverse complement strand
GAATGTGTCTGAAGTGTCAGTGTTATGTGTCATGTTGTGGCTGCTGTTGGTTTGAGTGTGTTAGTGTTTGTGTTAGTGTTGTTGTCTAAGTAAAGCCTCGTAAATCACTGAGCCACTCAGGGACAGTACTGTAGATGTCTTGCGCAACACCAAACCCCCCCTGCTAAATATTTGTCTATTTTTGGGTTCTTGCTGTGGCCCTAATATTAAATCCAAAAGGCAACTGTGTTTTCTGTACATGCCAGTGAATTTATGCCACGGTTGAATATGCTGCTTTGTTAAGTTGATGTAAAATAATCCTACAACTATTTCACTCTGGTGTTTGTGGAAGTTGAGGTCTAAACCGCGTCTGCCGTTTCAGCTTTTGCAGTCAGTGCCATCTTTGCATACTAAACTAAACTATGCATATGTTACATGGTCGCAAGGCTAGGAGGATTTGGACTGTAATGGTTGTATAAAGAGGTGCAGTTTGTGGGCTACTCTTACTTGGCTACAGCCCAGCTAGTGTAGTTACACCATATGACCACACAGCAGTGCTATGGAGAGTGTGACTGCAGTCATTACTCTGAAGCAGGCAACCACACAGTTGTGTGTGTGTGTGTGTGTGTGTGTCCATGAGTGCATAAGTATGAGGTGTGTGTGTGTGTGTGTGTGTCTGTGCGTGTGCACTCACATATATGTGTGTGTGTGTTTACGTATGTGTATGTATGTGTGTGTGTGTACACATGTGCATATACACATGAATGTGTGTCATAGCATGTATGTCTGTGCATATGTGTGTGTGTGAGAGAGTGTGTGCATATGTCTCTGTTTGTCTGTGTTTGTGTCTGTGCACTTGTGCATATAAGTATGAATGTATGTATGTATGCATGTATGCATGTGTGTGTGCCGGCATTTGTGTGTGCGTGTGTGGTCGTTTGTGAGTGAAAGTGCGAGACACACACACACCACACAATCACCCACACACACACACACAACCACACATGACCACACGACCACACATAGACACACACGACCACACACACACAACCACACACACACACACATACACACACCACACAATCACACACACATATCACAACACACACATCACCACACACACATACACACACACAACCACACACACACACACACACACACACACACACACAATCTCACACACACACACACACGGGGGTTGGGCAAGGCCGAGCACAGCCTTCCTGCCTGAGGAAACTGAGAAAGCAGCAAAACAAACAGGAGCCGTGTTGGGGCCGAGAGGGCAGCGGCTCCTCACTCTTTCCACCGGGCACCAGCGCCAGAGGATGCGAGCACCACGCCACACCAGACATGAGAAAGGAAGACCAGAGCAGACCAGAGAGAGAGAGAGAGAGAGAGAGAGGGAGTGTGTATCTGTGTGCGTATGTGCCTGTGTGTGTGTGTGTGTGAGAGAGAGAGTGTGTCTGTGTGTGTGATTGTGTGTGTGAGAGAGAGAGAGTGTGTCTGTCTGTGTGTGCGTGTGTGTGTGTGTGTGTGGTGGGGGAGGAGGCTGTGGGGGTTAGGTTAGACATGAGAAAGGAAGACCAGAGCCCGCCTCGCCGACCCACAGAGGGCACGAACGCTCGGACACTTTCACACACACTTTCACACACACACACAAACCTGTGGGGTGGGTGAGTTCTTGTGTGTGTGTGTGTGTGCGTGTGTGTGTGTGTGTGTGTGGGTTTGTGTGTGTTTTGATTTTTTTTGTGTGAGGGCAAGTCGCCCGGACACTTTCACACACACTTTAACACACAAAACTGTGGTGTGTGTGTGTGTGTATGTGTGTGTGTGGGGGTGTTTGTGTGTGCTTTTGTGTGTGTGTCTGTGTGTGTTTTGAGTTTTTGTGTGTGTGTGTTCGTGTGTCTGTGTGTGTGTGCCTGTGTGTGTGCCACCTTTCATGTTCCACATGTCTAACAGTTTCCAGTCCACACGATCAAAGGGAACATGTGTGAGTCAACAGATTAGGATCTGTAAATGCTTGTCAGGCCGAAATGCCAGTCGCCTGAAATAAAATCCACACTGAAAAAGTTACACACCGATATTTCGAGCTGGGGGGGGCCATGAAAAAAATAAAAAGACACTCCAGGAAGTTGTTACCGGAAGTGGAAACACTGCTGTCCAGCATTTACTTGACGTGAAAAACAACCGCCGCTCGAAAAACGAGACAATAACAGACAATGATTAATGATGATTGATGGCTTAGGAATTGTGTTTGTTTCATCACACCAGCATCTGCATAACAGTGGGATTGTGTTCGCAAAGTGAGGTTATAAACTGTTTAATTTTCGTCTGTGTTTATAAATGAGTCCAGCAAAAAAGCCTGCTGTGTTTCAGTTTACCGGGCACATAAACACAGACAGAGACACACACACGGTCATCAGGACCCTTACGTGCATGGCTACAGCCTGCACGCGCTCTCTCGCCAAGGTGTAAACATGTCACATATTAACCGCTTACAGATGCACCCCTTAAATCACACATGGAGATGTTAGCAATCTCACTTTTGGCCCATTGCAACAGGCGTGACTACAAGGCTGCCACCACCACCTCGAGACATTGACAAACTAGCATCAGCATCAGACAAAACATCGTTTACAACAGCTATGTTCTCTCTCAACAAAACGGCTGATTGCTCTGTCAATTTACATTTCCAACAAACATAATGGTGGTAAACTAAACTCAATTACTGGTTGTTGGTTTACTCCAAATGTTTTTGTAAGCGGATGGTACGGCCTGGACACTTTCTCTTTCTCCTTCCCCCATGTGACATCCTGATAGGTGCTGCTTCCCCCATGTGACATCCTGATAGGTGCTGCTTCCCCCATGTGACGTCCTGATGACTTCCTGATAGGTGCTGTTGGACCACTTCCTGGTTCCTACTGAGCCAGAGCCCCAGGAGGTTAGCTTACCGCCACCACACCTCCCCGCCCCTCTCCGCCATCCCGCCACCCCCCCATCCCCCATCCCCTCCCCAAACCCTTCATCCCAGAGGCCACCCCAACCCACCCCCACCCCACCACCCCCTACCCCAACATCCATCTGGAAGCCATCAGGATAAACAATGGAGTTCTGCGAAGCTGAAACTCCCACCATCGCACCGCAAGCTCACTCTTTCGCTCTCTCGCTCGCTCGCTCTCCCGCTCTTCGCTCTCCCGCTCTCTCCATCTCTCGCTCTTTCGCTCTCTCGCATGGGCGCAGGGCGGGCCCGCGAGAACACGAGAGCGCCGAGCTGAATGCGCTGGATAGCATGTGGTCAATTACTCCGCACTAACAAACCCACCAAAACTCACTCGCTTCACTCGGCCCTTGCTTGACTTGGCCCGCTCCCACCTGACTTCCCAGAGAGAGAAGGAGGGAGGAGGGGGGACAGAGAGGAACAGAGAGACACTGGAGGACAGAGAGAGAGAGAGAGAGAAAGACAGGACGGGGGGGAGAGAGAGAGAGACAGTCAAGGGAACAGAGAGAGAGAGAGAGACAGGGACAGAGAGAGACGAGAGGACAGAGGGAGAGAGAGAGAAAGACAGGGGGCGGAGAAAGAGAGAGATAGACAGGGGGACAGAGAGAGAGAGAGACAGGGACAGAGAGAGACGGGAGGACAGAGGGAGAAAGGGGGTAGCAGAGAGAGACAGGGACAGAGAGAGAGAGAGACAGGGACAGAGAGAGAGAGAGACAGGGACACAGAGAGAGAGAGAGAGAGGCCCAGCTGTGGTTAAAAAAAGGAGGGGGGAGGGACAGAGGGAAGGAGGAGATAAATGGACGGAGAGATGTGCACTTGAGATAAGCAGGGAGTACAGGAATGTAGGCGGAAGAAAACACAAGCACACAAGCACGGGGCTTGAAGGTGGTCCGCCTCCTCCCGGACACGAGCGTCTGATTTACGAGGCGTAGGAGGAGGCTGTGAGGCATGTAACATGGCACTGTCTGTAACCTGCCCGCGACTCCCTCGCGAGCAATCACCTGTATTTGCTCAGGCCCAGGTAGACGTCGCCAAGAGAGTATTAGCTCCTAGTAAGTAGACATGAGTTGTCGAGGACCCAGGGCGATCCAGAAGTTCTCCCTCCCTCCACTCCTCAAGGAGTGAGAGGACTGACTTGCTGTAAGGAGCCCAATTTCTGCTTTGAGTTACCACAAATCAACACCTTAAATTATCAGCCTATTAAGCCACGCCATGCCTGTCAGCACACCTGTTCGGAGTTATCCCGACTTTTAAAATATGGAGCCCTCCTTCCACTCCTTTCACTGGAAAAAAATTATATTCTTATAGGTTTAAAGCAGATTCATATTCAATCTCAGGCTCAACAGAACAGCCTATCTCCACCGAAGAGCCAGCACCAAAGACAGCAATGATCAAATGCACTTGTGGTGCCAGAAATGACCAAAAAGTTGTAATCTGCCCAAGTATGGTTCCACTCACAAAGACACGGGCTAGTTCAGCCATAACATATTTTAGTGAACACATCTTTTGTTTCTCAGAAAACCAACTAAGCAGTGAAAAAGCTTTTCCTGTTTGATTGGCTCCGCAGTCAACCTCGCAACGGGCCGGTTGCCTCTGCCAGGAATATCCATGGGGTTGAATCATTGAGATCGCAGATACAGGGAGTATAAATAAGCCCGAGCTTAAACTCAGGGTTTCAGCTTCGGCGCACCGACCGACTCAGCTCGCCACGAGCTTGCACGGGGAGGAACTGCAACCAGCAAAAGTGATACAGCACTTATGGTTTTGTGGTTAAATGTATACTGGTCATTTCGAAACGTCCATACGACCTCTCTCTCTGTCTCTCTGTCTCTCTCTGTCCCTCTCTCTTGCTCTCTCTCTCTCTCTCTCTTTCTCTGTGCCTCTGCGTTTTTCCACTGTACCTCTTACATCTAGCCTACTTCAAAACAAAAAAACACCAACCCCTCATTTTACCTTGTACTTCCAGCTAAACAAAATACATTGACATCCATACAAGCAGAGGTTTTGGCCTCCTTCCATTCAT
>CM059287.1:7981634-8014134 GCA_030347295.1 Setipinna tenuifilis | reverse complement strand
AACAAATCTTCACAGCTCTTCCTACTCACACTATCATCTCTCTCTCGCTCTCTCTCTGTCTGTCTTTCTCTCTCTCCCCCCTCTCGCTCTGTCCGTCTCTCGCTCCCTTCCTCTCTCTCTCTCTCTCTCTCTCTCTCCCTCTCTCCCCTCACCCCCCCAGTTCGACTATCTGTCTGTCTCCTCCAGTTGCGGCTGCTTGCCAAAACCAACAGAAGTACATCCTTCAGATAACACATTTATCAGCAAGCCAAACAATCGAAGCACAGTTTGCAATACCGCTGGCCATGCAGTGCCACTCTCGAGTTTGCTAGTTCATGTGGTCGTCATTTCACAAAGAAAATGGCCCACTCTGGTGATAGCCCAATTCATTTATTGATCTATGGATCAGGTGTGCGGCTTGTGTAAACGCAAGACTCATTGCTGAAAGGGGAAAAAAAAAAATCTAAATTTGGGCAGGGGACTTCTTTTTTGTATGTGTTGCTTAAGACCCATTCTCAGTTATTTGTGTGTAAACTGGAACATGGAGCATTCATTCTTTTATTTTTTATTTTCTTGAGTGGTATATATGCATCTGCTTGATTATGTGGTCGGACTGATGGGGTGAGATCAAACAGAGTCCTCGTCCGAGGCCACATTCCTTCTATGGACGGCATTGTCCAAAGACATTTATGGCGAGGCCCTGGTTCAGGGGCTTTCTGCCTGTGTGTGCACATCTCTATCATTCTTGCGGTCTATTTCTTTCTTTTTTTTTGGACTGGAGGGGCTCAGCACACTACTGGAGAAATTGGGCTGTGGGGTGTGGGGTGGGGGTGTGGGTTGGAGGTGGCGGTGGCGGGGGTGGGGGAGGGTGGAGTGTGTGTGTGTGTGTGGGGGGGGGGGGGGTGGCAAACAATACTGAGGAAAACAAGGCCACGGCTGTAACGGCAGGACCCAGGAAGGCATGGAGATCAGCTGGGCTGCTCTGCCACCACAAGACACCCTCCCTGCCTCCCTCCGTCCAACCTCCCACCTCCTCCTCCTCCACCTCCTCCTCCTCCTGCTCCTTCTCTCTCTCCTTCTCTGCGGCACCCAACAATACAAGCTGACTTCCTGACCTCTCACTCCCAGGCTCCCCTAAAGACAAACAATAAGACCCTTATTTAGCCCCGGCCATTCCCACAATCCCAGCCCTCACTGTCAGCGCACTGTCAGAACCACAGAGGAATTCTGCCGTTTCAGAGTTCAAGGCACTCGTAATTGGCAGAGTGAGCTCGAGTGAGCCCTTTTTATTAGTTGTCCAGGGCCACTTTATGCAACGTGTGGACAGAGTCACTCATCTGCTATTAGCAATAAAAAAATAATAATCATATCACAGAATTGACACATCAGGGCTGTTTAATCGGCAGTAATATAGGCCTATAGTTGGTACTTTTCCGGGAGTGTGTTCCTTTCCACATCCTTCGCACACTCTTGGCAAGAAGTATTATTGCAGTAATATTAACTATCGAGGGCGATGTCGTTACATTATACTGGAGTTGTGGTGAGTCGAGTGAGAGTCCGGAGAACCCAAGCAGTCCGAATGCCTGCTTCCTGCTCTGCTGCCACACACTCTATTGTAGAAAACGCCCATGAGAGAATGTCCACAGGGCCACAAGAACAAAAAGAAGTTTGTATCCCGGGGACGAACATCTCACAGAAGACATATCTGAAAAGGCCTTCTTCGGCTTCTTCGGGACTGAGGATGCCTTTGTTGCTGTGCAGAAAGAGGCTCCCTCCCTCGTCTCGTCAAGCCTGGGCCCGGGTTTGAGAACTCAAGCAACACATGATAAAATCTGACATCATCATCCTTACTGCGGAGAAACGCACAAATGGATTCCAGACTGGGCCTCGTTCAGCTGGGTACGACGACTACAGCCAGGGCCGTTAAAATGTCTCAAACTCTTCCTCACACGTATTTTTTTTCACCCTCTCGTAAACCGCTCAACTTATGCAGCACTAAACTTCAGAGAAGAACGCTTGGATTGATGCAGCATGCAGACGCAGACTAAGTAAAA
This sequence comes from Setipinna tenuifilis, assembly GCA_030347295.1. Lineage (NCBI taxonomy): Eukaryota > Metazoa > Chordata > Actinopteri > Clupeiformes > Engraulidae > Setipinna > Setipinna tenuifilis. Next base: position 8,012,101 of record CM059287.1, on the reverse strand, counting down.
ATGGTATCCAGAGGTCTTACAGTATAGGCTGAATGTCGTACACTGCCTGTGTGAATAGCATCACTTACCACGCACACTACACGATATCAAGGATTGGGAAAAGAAACAAGGAGAGATTTTTTGACTCCTGAAGACTTTTTAAAATCCATTCAATTTGAAAAAAGTTACTCCTTTTTGCAAGTTGCTCTGGATAAAGCATCTGCTAAGTGTCATGTAATGCAATGAAAAAGAAATATCTGAATTCTCTGTGTTCATTGTTCTGTACAAACTTAATGAGAATACTATGACAACTTAAAGTTATGGAGCCCTGTTAAATAACATCAAGGGACATGTACAGTATAGCTGAACTAACATGACATGAACTAAACACTCTCAACACCCTTGTAGTGCAAATAATTGTCTCAGCACCAGAAGTCTATAGCATTCTCAATAACGCAGGAAATATACTGAGTTACCTCAATGACCCCAGTGGAGGGTGGACGGTTACTGAACACAATCCCTAAATCCTGGCGCTCCCAGCAATCCGGGCTACAGTGTCTGCACTGGAGCAATGCCGGTGCCCTTGCCGTGCCTTAACAACGTTCCCGGCATTCCATCAACGCTGGCACAGCATGCCAGCACCGTGCCCACTTCCTCGGCTGGCTTTCTCCTTCTTTTACAAGGGCCGTGACCTGCTTTGATATTCCCGTCAACCCTGCCCGCCCTCTTAACCTTAAAGCAACACTAAAGCACTTTTCATCTATCTTCGGTCGGCCTTACAGGTTGGAAGCAGAATTGTCTTTCTTATGTCGGATTTGAACTACAGATCGGGGCAACCCGCTTCTGCAAACTTGCATAGTGCGGTTATAGCCCATGCAGGGCATGCAAAGTGAATTCAAAAGTGCTGTTTACCCTGTTATGAGTTGATGAGCCAATGAAACAGTTTTGGAAACATTACTTTAAGGTTGAAAAAGCTACTTAGTGTTGCTTCAAGGCCAGACAGGGCACCAAACACCAGGCTGGGCTGGATATGGGTCTCATTCAGAGCGGGCCAAGTGTAACTGAGGTCTCCAGTATAGTATGGGAGACAGACGCGCCGGGCTATTAGCTCAGTCAAGTAGCATATCATTTTGAAGTGTTGGGAGGTAGGTTTACCAGCATTCTACACCGAGTTTTGCTAAATTGGCATCCGTTACACAGGCCCAGCATCAGGTGCCTGATGTAGAGAAACTCTGAGAACCTTCCCTTTCGCAAAAAGCCTCTCGACCCTCCAACCTCCAACCCCCAACCCCCTCCTCCACTCACCCCCAACGCTTCATGAGCCACACAGAGCTCACTACATTTCAACAACATTACGCCATCTTCCAAGAAATGCTACAAGGCGGCGCATCCCACATCAAGAGAGCCAGAGAATGCGGAGAGTCACGAGCGATCTCTCTCCATCACTGTCCAAGGAGACCCACGTGCACCCTGGCCGTCTGTCTTTCCAAGAGGTTGCTCCTACACCCACACGTGTATATATTTCCTCTGCACGCCTCTCTCCTAAGTTAGGAGAACGTGCCAAAAGACATCGCTCTTTGCACCTCTTCATAACACCAAGGAGACGTTGTACAGTAGTTCAGCCTTCTCACTGCCATTCGTGTACATTACCCCCAAAAGTGTAATTTTTCCAGACACTTTCATTCAAAGCATCTTAACTGTGTTTCACAGATACACAGTTTTGTCAGTGAATATACTGTACTGCTGGGTATCAAATGGCGGGCCCTAGAATCTTGCTCTACCAGTCAGACAACAGGACTGTAACTATAATAACCTAAGTGAATAAACTGGTGAGACTCAAAGTCTGAAAAGGACTGATAATCATGCCAATCGAGCTTGAAACCAAGTTTCCAAAAGCATTAAATCTGTTAGTACATCATAACCAATTTAGAAAGGTGAGAACATTTGAGTCATGGTAGGACTTGATGCTGGTGCTGCCAAGATACTGCCATTGTTTTACTATTGTGCTCACAACTCACAGCCTAAGAACAAAAAAAAAAAGAAGAAAATACATCCATACAATCCATACAATCTGCCCTGCACAAAATATTTTCAGAGCATATCATCTGCATCCAATTATTTCCACTTTTGATTTACCTTCGAATTGGACGCAGGCAGAGCCGGCTGCTCTCATCAAAACAGAACACTAAAGCCATCTCATATTTTCTAAACTTTTTTCCCTCCGCCCCAGCCCCAGCGGACTTGCAGAACTGCAGCACTTTATAATTGTTACTGTGGCCACGCCGCCATCACTTTAACTTCATATCGATGAGCCTCGATGAGAAGATGTAAATGAGCAACAGTTGATCAGGGGGCTACAGTGAGATCTGCGAGGCCGCTCTGCGAGGCCCTTTTCATCCTCAGGCCAGCAAACCTTGTCAGGCTCAGCAGGAAACCTGATCATTTTTCATAAAGGCAGCGGGCCCGGCTCGCACTGCATCTGGAGTTCATTTCAGACCCTCTGGTACAATGAATTGAAATGGGATGTAGGGTGTGGCGCCATTGTATCGGACGCTCTTTTCAGGAAAGAGAGAGAAGAAAACAAGATTATATAATGAAATAAAAATCTAATAGGCTATGTCACAGTCTCTGGGTCTTCTCGATTACAGTAAGCAACGGGAACTTTGTCCAAATTACAGAGGGTGGGGAATCTGAGGGGGAAGCACTGCCCCAGTTATTCCAACTGTGGATTCCTCTACATCTCTTCCTGGCTCGACCACAAGAAACACAACAGCTTTAGTGGCACTGACACCCTCTTCACTTTTCCTTTCAAATGTTGCCAAGATACATTCACAAAGCCCTGTGCTGCTGGGAAAAAAATCGGGATATTCCATTTTTTTTTTTTTTTTTTTATCAAGTTGAGAAAGTTCAAACGAAAACAGTGAATCTCGGCTAAGTCGAGCCCATTAACAACTACAGCTACAAGACACTTACACCTTCTAATTTCGCTAATTTGTCAGCATTTGTGGCCACTCAGACCTAATGATTATGATACACAGGCCTGAGGCCCTTGCGGTGGAAGGCTTTGATTGATTTCGCCTGCGCTCAGAAGTCGCGGGCTGAGATCGTAATCGTGTCATCCGATATGACATTTTCCTCCAACTCAAACCATGTGTTCTGCACCAGCAGAGGACCAGGCAAGGACCACTTAGATAAACAGGCATTTCATCACAACCAAGAACGGGCCCGAGGGGTGGAGGAGGGCCAACGCTTTGAATGTGTTTTCCCTTTTTGTTGGGTTTTTTTTTCGTTTTTTTTTTTTTTTTTTAACGCTATACATCTGACTTTCGGGTTTTTGGGTCAAATGCTATGGGACAAGTTTCCCGACAGTCTTGTGGTGTGTTGCAGTCATCTTTTTTTTTTTTTTTTTTTTAAAGAGTAGAGTATAGAGAGCCCCAAGTTCTGAGCACTCCATCAGTCAGTCAGTCAGTCAGTCAGTCGCTGTGGTGTTGTAGTGATCTGGAGTGAGGACAGACGAGAGACCAACTTTATCTCCATCACTGACAGCCTAACTGCTTCAGCGTGTTTGGAATGGTACATTTTGAGACTCCACATGTCATCGGGAGGGATCCGGGCCCAAAACAAGAGAGTGCTCCCTTACCTGCGGGCAGTCTTTGATGTAGTGTCCCTTGTTGAAGCAGAGGTGGCACAGGTAGTTGGGCGGAGGTCGTTTGCTGGGCTTGCGGGGCTCTGACGAGAGGGAGAGGTCCGAGAAGTGGTCCGTCAGCGAGCTGAGGCCCTCCACGATGTTGTTCAGCGACCCATACGGAGACGTGTTCTTGTACACACCATTATTCAAGCCCTGCTGAAGAGAAATCAGTCAACATGTAAGATGCGTCATTAGACTTAACCGTCAAGCCTTTCACAGACACTGCAGTTGTTGTTTTTTTGGCATTCATTTTTTTGATTATATTTTAAACTGTAAATGTAAAATACATAGAATTTAAGAACAAATTACACTAACACAAAACCCCCAAACCCCAAGCCCCCAGAGATACAGCAATTAATGGAGTCCCTTAAAGACTAACTTTACTTTAGATTTTGTGAACATGTGTGTGCATCTAAAAATTCACAAAAGCATTCTTAGGCGTGTCACGAGAGGCTTCTAGGCTAATCACGTCTATGACAAGGCGGGAAGTGGTTTTAAACCATGACAGCTCCAATTCCAATGCGTGCCTTTCATCTCTAATGAGTCACAGCAATCTGGCCCATCAGCAACCCATCCCATCAGCCCCCTTGTTGTTGATGCCTTAAGTCCTACTTTCCTTCCCTCCGCTCGCTCGGAGCGGAGGGTGATCAGTCATTGCATCACTCTCTTGGCCTCTTTGACGGATCGGATCGTTCTGTCCAATAAGCACAACAAGCACTGGCCTTTATTCCACACTCGCTTCTGCAGATGCGAATCAGCCAGCGTGTCCACTGTTGGGGAGGAAGTGGTCATCTTTTCCTTTAGTTCGAACACAGCCAACCTTTTGTCGCGCCCTTTCACCCCCAACCCCCCCCAACATTGGCTGGCCTCTCTCTCTCCACACCATCCAATCCCCCCCTTTTTTTAGCACCACAATCGAGAGTATTGTGTTTGTGTGTGATGGGCACCATGGTACCGAGGAGGAAAGAGTGTGAGTGTGTGAGTGTGCAGGGGAGAGCTACAGATGACTGAGACTGCCCACACAATAGGCACGCCAGATATGCCACAGTGTGATGTTGTTACACACACACACACACACACACACACACACACACACACACACACACACACACACACACACACACACACACACACACAGAGCACACACACACACACACGCACACATACAGGCACACGTACACAAAGCACACACGCACACACACACACCCACAAACACACACACACACACACACACACACACAGAGCACTGTTATCCGTGATGCCTTCTCCATGGAATCTCTCCAAAACATGATGCCGCGCAAAAAGCCACAGGGAGATGTCATTACTCTACGGCTCACTGACAATACATGGGCCTTTCTCTCGCGAGGCTGGTTACTGTAACACTATAAACATAGGTTTCGATGGTGAGAAGTATGGATAACATATTTGTAGGTATTTGGAAATGAAATGAAATACTGTGTCCCATTACACTCTGTCAGGCGATGTCTGTTTTCTTTTTATGTCTCTCGCTGCGGAGTCATCAGGGGGGGAAAAAAAGAGGGACAAAATTGGGCTAAAAACAACAACCGCAACATGTGGTATTAACTATGCTAGTTGCAAGTTCTTGCAAAGATATTTCAAATGACCCAGATTTTTTGGGTTTGAAGAAAAAAAAACTTTCTTTAGGCCCCTCTCTCTCTTTCCAATCAAGTACGAACACAAAGCACACAAACCCAGGCCCTTTCACTACAAAAGCTGTGCTGCGTCTTCTAGCAGGTCCTTTCTTTCCTCTCAAGCCCTGGGAAGCAGGTTAATCAAATTGTAGGTTTCCCCCCTTATACCTAAAAGAAATAAAATTTGGTAAACACAGACAGAGAAAGAGGGGGAGAAAGAGAGAAAGAGAGGAAGAAAGAGCGAGTAAGTGAAAGAGAGGGAGAGAGACAGAAAGAGAGAGAGAGCGAGGGAGAGAGGGATTGAGTGAGTGAGGGTGAAAGAGAGAGAGAGAAGGAAAGAGGGATTGAGTGAGGTTGAGAGAGAGAAAGAGAGAGAGGAAGTGAGAGAGCGAGTGCGAGAGAGAGCGAGAGCAACAGAGTGAGAGAGAGAAACACTGTGCACACTCCACTGGCCGAGCGGAGCTGGACCCTGGTGAACTTGTGCATTCATGGGCCCCTGCAAGCCGTGCGGTGTGGGGCCTAGTTGGACCTGCCACTCCTCAGAGGCAAGCCCACAGACAGCAGCAGCGGTCGGAGGGGGAACACACAGGCACTATATCAGGGGCACAAGGAGGGCTTAGTCCTCCTCCGCCTAATTACCGCAGTGGATCTCCCCGCAGTGCTGCACCCCTGCTGTCAGAGGGCCTCGCTCGCTGCACTGAAGAGGAGAGGAATCAATTCTCGACTGATCTGCAAAAGCCCAGGCCATGCAAGCCGGGCAGCTGAGGGGTGGGGGTATCGGGGGTGGGGGGTTGGGTGGAGGTGGGGGAGTTGGGGTGGCGCTGTGATCGGAGAATGGCAGGATTTGGTTGCTGGTTTTCCTCTTTTTTTGTCTCTCTTTCTTTCTCACTTTGTTTTGTTTTGTTTTGTTCGGTTGTCGTTTGCTGGGTGTTCTCTGTTCTTAAGAGGAGTTACGACAGGTCCTGTACCTTTTTCCTTTTTTTAGGCAAATTGCACTGCTTTGTAACCCTGTAAATGGGTCAGTGAATGTAAATATTGTGCGCTGGTGTGTTTGTTGCTGCTTGGTGCCCATGAAGTGGGGATGAGTGCTTTGCCCAGCGCTCTCCACATGTTTTCATTATGGCTCCGGTTTTTATGTGGCTTCGTAAATGCACCGCAAAATGAATAAAAATGACAGAGGCCAACATCTGCAGATGCAGAAGAAGGCACGAAGACACGCTGTCTTTTGTTTTTTTTTCATCTGTCTGTGTGTGTGTGTGTGTGTGTGTCTCAGTGAGTTCAGTCTCTGCGTTCAGCACCAAGAAAAGTCACACATTCCTATCAGAAACAATCCACTATAATTAAACACTAAAGCATGTCCATCCAACTACAGCTGCCACAGCAGGCTTATAATAAAACCCAAATCCTTTTGGATTCACTTCAGGTTTGTTATAGCAACACACAAAAGCAATCCATAATTACCAGGCAGAGTCAAGTGTTTAAGTTAGCAGGAACACTATGATGCAGACTGCAGTTCTGGAAATAAGCAAATGATAGTCTTCACAGTAGTGTCCAGCAGTGAAAGTGGTGAAACTACACTCATTGAGCTATTGAGCAGACGTCCAGCTATAGAACTGATTCGGGAGTCAGAAAAATCCACTGGGCCAGCATCATGCAACCAGGCAGTGCTCTTACAGTACATGTGCAGAACAGTCCAAAAGAAACAACAGTTGGATTATAAACAGCAGAATTTGAAATACTCTAATTTAGACAGTATAGATATGTGGCAATCGATATGTAAACTATTAAAAAAAATGTTAGACTGCCAAAATCACTCAATTTACATGGCCTCGTTTAATTAGAGTCAGTAGAATAATCTCACTGAAATCCAAGTTTTTGTTTACATGTAATCACACTGACTGAAGATTTGACTCATTAACCACAAGGCTGTCAACAAACAAGACAGTCTAAACATTCGTTTAGCAACAGTTTACATATTTTAAGCATTACATGATGCTTTTAAAAGAGCTTGTCATAGTACAGTGGAATCATTACTGCACATTAAATAATGTTTCCCAGTCTCCTTGGCTTAAAAACCTGACATAAAACGTTTGATAACAGTTGTTACTTGTGCAGCCCTGGAAAAGTCTGGAGCTTTCAAGCTGCAGTGTTAAACTCTGGACGAAATTTAGGACGACTTGTCCATACGGTTATTGCTTTATTTTTTCTGCCCATATGGTATATCATGTCCGATGGCAGCAGTAAATCTTGTTATATGTTGTGTGCAGACCTTTGGATGAGATGACATTCCATTTCTGTAATGACATTTCATGCATGTTAAAAACAACAAATTAGGGAGAGGCTGAATCTTACCCAATGAGAGAAGCATTTCTTACCCATGGGTGTGGTGTCAGTCTGACTTTTAACAAAAGTTACAGCCAAATTTCTCTCCCTCTCTTTAAATCTCTGCTTCTCTCTCTCTCTCTCTCTCTTTCTCTCTCTCTCTCTCTCTCTCTCTCTCTCTATACCCCCCCCCCCTCTCTCCCTCTTTCTCTCCACTACCACCTTCATTCCTGAAGTACTTCTCCCCCATCCCACTATTTCTCTCTCTTTGCCCTCCCTTTGTCTTGTGTGTTGAAACCATGCATGGCAAATCCAATGAATACCTCCCCACTCCATTCTACATTCTACATTCAGCGTCCGCCCTGTGTAATGCAGATGGACAGAAATTGCTTGGATGCATAGAGAATCTTTCGTGCCGCTGAGACACCAACGTCATGCCAGTCCCTGGGTTTTTGTAGCTCCACTCCACCCCATAATCAAGTGCTTTCAGCAAATCATGACATGACTCACAAACCGTATGAAATAATTCTATCTTGCCTTTCTGAAGGTCATTTTTATAGTGTGTGTGTGTGTGTGTGTGTCTGTGTGTGTGTGTGTGTGTCTGCTCTGTGTTTATGTTCCAAAATACTTTGTAAAGTTACAGAAGATCTGTTTTGTGTACCAGTCAGCAGGTGCTGTTGAGGCTTGCACCCACACTCAGTTTTTTGATCAATTAAAGGACTAAAACAAAATATGTGGTTGTTTATAAGATGCTGGCAAATTGCTGACTATCTGACTAAACCCAAGAATGACGTTGTGGTCATGTCTACTGTACGTGCCCTGCAAACCAGTTCTGACAGTGAAAACAACGCCTACCTTTACGCATGAACATTCACACAGTCTCCGTTAATTGTAGGACCTTGATCAAAACACACACGTCATTTAACCTATGCCAGAACAGTACAACTACACAACTTTTGGAAAGTTGGCTGAAAAAGTAACAACAGATATTAGTCTAACCTCGATCCTTTGTAGATGCAAGAAGTTGTTCAGATAGTTGGTGCTGAGCGAGGAGGGGCTCACATCAATAGCCGGCTGCTTGTTGTAGTTCTGGTCCGGATGGGAAGAGTTGGATTCTGGTCTGAATGCATCAAAGGCACTGGTCTGGTGAGTGTCTTGTAAAGAGAGATAAACCCAGTTTAAAAGCTGCGCCGGTTGGTAAACAGAGGCACTCGTGTCTAGGGCAGACATCAGGCTCATCTTTGAGACCATTCCCTAGTTTGGGATGTTCACCGCTGATTTACCACAGGTGATTCTCGATTCGTAATTCTGAGAAAAGAAAAGAAAAGAAAAAAATCTTTAAAAAACACTTGATTGTCCCTTGTCTTTCCCCGCCCCGACACTGTAGGCAACTTTTCTCCTTTCCTTCTCTTCCAGGATCCAGCTAGGATCCCGTATCCCTGGCGGGTGATTACGCAAAAGTCATAGTTGCACAGTGACAGTACGAAAAGTTGGTGCCAACCCGGGCACTCTATTGCAGCTGCTGCTGAGCTTGCGACGAACCGACTGGGAGCGTGCATATACGTCAAAACTCCGATGCGTCACTAGAAACAAGCGAATAGGAGGGCCGTTTGCACAAGCATACTTACTGTACCTTACAGTCCGCTTATAACCAGCCAGCCAGCAAAAAGCCAAGATCGCTGCTATTTGGGCTTTTGGTTTATCTCACGAATACTTGCGAACAGATATTCTTGTACTACACCGCAGGAAGTGGGTTTAACTTATCAGCAACAAAGATGTATAGCCCCTGGCGGCGTAAGCCTTGCTCGACTTCTGCAAGACTAGATTTGCACTGTAATTTCTCGGCAAATTCCTGTTATCCATAAGTGCTCCAAAGTGTTCAACAGAAGCCTATTAAAGTCTTTATTCACTGTCTGACCTTGTGAGAAAAATACCTTGGGAAAGGAGCCGATACCGCACAATCCATTGAGTTCCACTGATTGGTCCAAGGACCTGAGCCAGCAAAAGCCAGTGTTTATTTAACGAAATAGGTGGGATTCCTCGGCTTTGACCCACGTCCACCCCTTGCGGAGTTGGTGGGGGAAAGGAGGTCGCTTCCTTAAGTTTCAGTCTGCAACTTAAACTGTGTTCTTTTACGACAAATTCATAGTCTAAGTAAAGTTGTCAGCTAAAATTGTTACTTTGATCTTCCAACATAAATCCACTTAATGTCAGATTTAAGTTTTTGCCTATTAAAAAGTAGAAGGCTAAGCATAGATGTAGCCAGGTAAATCAGCAGCATTTAGACAAACCTGCCTTTCTGTTCTTTACGTGTTTTCAGTGCACCTTGATAAAATACAGTAGCCTAGAACTCTGCATAAAATGAAGCTTTGACATTTTTGAAGTCCAATTAAGAGGCCTAATGCAGAGTACTCTTATTTCCTGCAAAGTGCATGATAATTGGATACTTAGGTGGGTCCTAGAGGCAGATCTCGGGTCTATACTGGCCATACATATTCCTCACATAGTAGCCTGAACATACACTCAGAGGAATTTTAAATATTACTGACACATAAGTCATGCTGTGAGAGAAAACAGGCTAAGCATAAAATGGTGCTGTTATAAACACCTGTTATAACGCCCATTTTTATTAGTTGCAGGTCACAGGTAGGTCTAGAGTAGGCTACACAAAGCATCCTAAACTGTCCATAGACAAAATGGACCTAAATGAACGTGTTGGCAAACTTTTTACCTCTTACATTCACTGACACAGTGCATTCACCTGACACGTAGGCATATGCAATATCCTGGTGGGTGAATTCAAAACTAATACAAGTACAAATGTTTAGATCTGTTCAATGCAGATGTCAGTCACACTGCCTGTGACTGCGCCGCGAAAGTGTTGTGCCTTTCCAAGTGAAAGGTTGCCATCTGCTGGTGGTAATGTGTATTGACCCCAATTTGTAATAAGATTCTGCTGTAGAATAGGGATGGGTAACAATTTCCATTACGCATTGCAGAACGTATGTGCTTGCGTCATGTTTTAGATTAGAAGTTAGAAAAAAGGCTGATTTGAAGTGTCTTATTTCTAGTGCAGCGTAAGCGAGAATGCATACAACTACTACTGGCCATTTTTAGTCATTAGTGGTATTTCAGTTTCCAGAAACGCTAACCTTTAGGAAACCTATATTGCCTGTAGCCTACTCAAAACAACTGTCAAGATATCAAAAACAACAACGTCTGGGTATGATGCAGTCGTGGTGGTGAAACCTGTCCGTCGATGTTAGTAAAGTGTGTTTATACAGTTGGCTACACCCACCCACGCACGTCAACACGGTCAATCAGTGTACAGTGAACAGCAGCGTCTCTTCCTGATTCCAGACTCCGCTCTGAAGGTGGTGGGCCTCGTATTTCAAACAAGTAAGCATCTATTTTTTTAAACTATGGTTTTGGCTTGGGGGGTCGGCCATATGGACAGGTAGAATCTCACGCACCACTGATGCGTGTAACCCTACTCGTTACAATTGACCATTTACTTGCATTTAACTTGTGTTTAAACGGCCCGCAACGTAGGCTATTTCAAGGAAGTGTTCAGCTAATTAGTCAGGCTCGAAAGGGAATACTGCTTTGCCGTTAGGCACGGCGCCTTTCGTTAAGGGATGCAAGTGACAAATTTGTCCGATGAGTTATTGCTGCGATGCCTTTGATAAAATCTCATTTCGCTCGTCCTTGTCCCACCCTTTCTCATTATGTAAGAGGGTGTATGCTACAGTTTGGAGTTCGCTGCCATCTTAGTTGATATAGATGCGAAAACATACGCTGTGTTAGAATCTTCTTTTACTGTCTACGGTTAGAATAGGATCTCTATGAACACCTTGCGATAGGCTACGCAAATAGACTTTTATACACGCAAAACAAAAGTGTCTGGTAAAAGACTTTAGGAAACATTTTAATCAAGGCGCTAGTCTCGCATTTGGCATTTTTTTTATTAGTTTTTGAAATGCGATAGTTGCTTCGCGCTGGTCATCAACAGGGCAAAATGAGTTATAGATACAGTCATTGGTCCCGCATGAAAGGTAATGCTGACAGTGTCGATTGTCACCTCACGTTACTTTCACGGAGCAAAATATAAGCCCCCCCAAAAGCTGTTTGGGTCAAAGGTTTGGCCTATGGGAGTGGTTTGTATTGGGTAGAGGAATGCATGGGCGGGGGCTCTGCTAGAGGACTTTTGTCGGGCAATGTCACCCCTGGGGGTGGGGTAGCCTACTACGTTCAGACAATAGAAATCAGTACTGTTTAAAAGGTGCTACAAAAGTGTAATAATGTTTGCTGTGCTACATAGCATATAGTACAACATTGACTATGTTACCCGCAAATCATTCAAACTGTGTCTTTTTGTTAAAGTCAAATTTGGCTCCAACTTTATATTTCTTTGATGATAGATTGGTTGTGATGGGGATATGTTTGTGATGAATTCTGCACATTGCTGTACATGCACACACACACTGTCTCTTTCTCTTTACTTTCTCTTTCACACACACAAACACACACTTTAACAGTTTTAACCACATACAGACACTTTAACCACAGACAGGTTAACCATACCTGACACTGCTATAAACATGCAAAAAGTTATGTCTGAGCTGCATGTACTTTAGAAATCATAAAAAAAAACTTTTAGATGCTAATATTTATTAACAACTTTTTTTTCAAAAAGAGTATTTTAATCAATACATTAAATTTGTATGTTTCAGTATACTTAATTCTTTAAAGGCTGTTTGAAGCCTGTTTTTTCTCACCATACCATCAGCTTGGAAGCTCTTCTGCAGTTGTAGTCCCATTGACTTCTATTGAGTCCTCGTTAACCGTAACCTTGGTAACTGTAGCCCTGTTGTTGTTTGTGTTGACAGGACCCCTGCTATGAGTTACCCCGGATACCCCCCTCAGGCCGGCGGCTACCCCCCACAGCCGGGGGCCTACCCACCCCAGGCCGGAGCCTACCCACCCCAGCCGGGGGCATATCCGCCCCAAGCTGGAGGTTACCCACCCCAGGCTGGTGGCTACCCTCCCCAGGCTGGTGGCTACCCTCCCCAGCAAGGTGGCTACCCTCCCCAAGCAGGTGGCTACCCTCCCCAAGCAGGGGGCTACCCTCCCCAATCTGGGGGATACCCACCACAGGCTGGTGGATATCCACCTCAGCAGCCTGGCGGTTACCCTCCTCAGCAGCAGCAGGGTGGTTATCCCTCCATGCCTGCTGGAGGTAGGACCCTCTTTCAGTTGTATCTGCTTGGGTTTGTTTGTGGTGATGTTTTTCAGTTGGCAATGGGAATGTGTTGGTGACATATAAAGACAGGCAGACAGGCAGGCAAGCAGGTCTTGGAATTCTGATGTGATGAGTGTTAAGAGAGGCGGTCTGTCTTGCACAATGCCTGTCTTTGTTACGCTATCTTGCAGCATATGGGAAAACATGCTGTGTTCATACTTGCAGCATACTGTGTGAACATTGACTGCTATAACATAAGCAGTTTCTGTACGAGTATTACACAGCTATATGGGTATATCTTTGTCATGCATGCCATCAATGGTAGAATTGATCTGTAATGTTGGTCAGACAGACATCATACCCATAGACTTAAACTGTGGATAGTTATTACTGCAGATGCCACTGTCACACTGTTTCTTTTAACCTATTTTTTGTACGCGCCTTAAAGTTGTGCTGCTTTTTGTTTGTTAAATAAACAAAATATGTAATGCATACATAGATTAGATGTAATACTGTGTGTGAGAGTGTGAGTGGGGGTTGTGTTTGCAAAAAGATGCCACATTGTTCAGTAACCATTTTTCTTGTTCTTTCCTACAAGGTGGTTGGGGTGGTGCCCCTGGATATGGAGCGGTAAGTACCCTCATAACCAAATTGCTAACCTCAAATAATCCTGAGTAATCAGATAAGCAGTAAGCCCGAAAATAGATTTAGCGTAAAGGCACTACTGTCGGATGCTAAGACGCTGGGGATTTGGAACCCCGGTGCTAGCATGCTTTGCGTGTGTGTGTAGTTTTGGGAGGTCAGGTTGCATGCAGGGATGTTTGTGTGTATGCCACACGCTATGTTACTTTATGCAGCTTGTCTCTCAGATATCTTGGTCTTGTCTCCCTGTATTTGCAGTTGCTTGTCTCCATAACGTCTTGTTGGTCCATATCATTCTATAAAAGAGTGATGGCTTTAATTTTTTAACTTAAACTTTAATTGCATTGTTGTCTGCAGTCATACAGCTGTCTCTGTCTTTCTTTAAAGTATGGGCAATTCCATATCAGTCGGAGCAAGTCCGACACCAATGGCCTCAATTTTTTCAAGAACAAGAGGAAATACAAACCCAATTTTTCTTTTTTCTTGCAATAGTATGCCAGTTTGTAGACCATGTAAAAGTGGTAGATCCAGCTTGTCTCTTTTAGTATCCCATCATATACACAACAGGTATACTTGTCAGACGTGTTCCAAATGATATGGAGTTGCCCCTATATGATCACTTGTCTGACTGCAACAGTGATGTCTAAAAATAGAATTGCTGTAATGTCTGATGCCTACAGAAGCCATTTTGTTTCTGTTAAATTTTTAAAGCTGCAAAACCATAAGGTCTTATGTTGAGTAACTGCCAGCTGTGTCAGTGATGGTGATTCTGGTGTTTCCCTTTAGCCAGGGGGAACCATGCCCCAGGGATACCCAGGAGGCCCTGCCCCAGGACAGCAGCCCATGCCGGGCTACGGAGGAGCGCCTGCCCCTAACCCTTCCATGCCAGGCTACGGAGGAGGTGCCCCATCCAGTCCCCCAGTTGCACCTGCCATAAGTGTAAGACCTCGCAAAGCATGACCCTTATTCACTCCCACTAAAGGCTTTTTATGTCCTTTTCATGTGGCAAGGCAGATAAAGATATGCTCAACAGGATGTGGAGGAAGTATGTCGTGTCTTTAATCTGTGTAGGTGGGAAAAAAGTAACTTCTGCTATAAAAGTTTGCCCAATTGTCATGTGACTCCACCCACTTCCTTAAAGCAGCTCAAATGACATGTTTGGCCGTGTGCTGTCCTTAAGGTCAAATAATGTCAACTCAGTTTTGACTGTAGATGTTAGAACATTAACACCCCATCTGTCTTTTAAGTGTACATCTTTATGTTTACATTACATTACATTGCACTTAGCTGACTCTCTTATCCAGAGGGACTTACAGTTATTTAGGTACAGGGTTTCCGTTACAAACCCTGGAGCAATGTGGGGTAAGATGCCTTGCTCAAGGCCACTTCAGCCATGGATAAATGGACACATGTTGTATGGACAAAATGTATACTTCATATGTTAATATTTTACAATTTAAATTGCATTGCTTGACCAAACAGAAAGGATACAGAGGATCCATTAAGGACTATCCAGGAGCAGATCCACTGAGGGATGTTGAAGTTCTCAGGAAAGCCATGAAGGGATTTGGTTAGTGCACTTCTGCATTTGATATAGTAATTCACACCAAATCTCAATGCTCAAGACTCTTGCTAATTCGGTTTAATACTGTTGTGTCTACAGGCACTGATGAGAACGCCATCATTGAACTTCTTGGAAGTCGCACCAACAAGCAGAGAGTGCCAATGGTAGCAGGTTACAAAACCACTTATGGAAAAGTAAGTGTCCTCCAACCAAACTCTGCTTTCCAATGATGTCATAAAATATCCCAGGGAGACGTGTTCTTACTCACTCACAGGTCTCTACAGTGGGGTTTCCATTTCAAATTAGGTCATTTACATAGTGCTGTTGACAATTTGCACTGCCTAAAGGTGTTGCATAGAACATAATCTATGTCTATAAAAGTATAAAATTGCCAAAAATGACTCCTCTTTTGGTATAAAATCTGTCTGCCATTTCCTTTTTTTAAACATCCATTTACTTGTATTACTTTCAGAGGTCAGCGAAGGTTCTGTAATGTGGAAAAATGTTCCTTGAACTGAATCAAAAACAAAAAAAATGCATTTTTTCCCCTTCACTTTATTTTTAGGACCTCGCCCATGACTTGAAGTCTGAGCTCACTGGAAACTTTGAGAACCTGGTGATGGCCATGATCAAGACTCCAGCACAATTTGATGCATCTGAGCTGAGAGAAGCCATCAAGGTACTTGGTCCAGAATCGTGTCAAAGTCAAAGTCAGTTTTATTGTCAAAAACCATATGTACAGGTTGCACACACAGAATTTGAAATTGCAATGCTCCCTAGGCCCACAGTGAACATTAAACATCTTATAAACAAGACGGGGAGTATGTAGTATTTACTTACGGCCAGCCTGTCTGATTCTAGTGGCGTGTAGAACAAAGGTCGGTTTAGCTGTAGAATAAATGACACCATCTAGGTAGCTCCACCCAAGGAGTGGTTGATTTTTAATGACATGTTTGAAGTTTGAAGCAGAACGTAAGTGAGAGTGTAATTACAATCAGAGGAGGGGGAGGGGGCTGGTAGGAGAGAGGGAAATTCACCTGTTTTCACCCTCACTTGGAACCAAATAATATGGAATTTGTATTTATATGGAATGAAAATGTCTGAGTAAGTAACTAAGTAAGTCTGGATTTGTATTGAAATCATGATATAGGTGTAAAAATATTTTTCTTACAGCAAAGAACAGTATGTAACACAAAAAAGTTCCATGGTGGAGTTAAAGTAAAAATATTATGTATTAAATATTTATAAAATGGAACATAATATGGAACCAAAGTTTTTTCCCCTTTTTGTAAACAGGGGGCAGGAACTGATGAAGCATGTCTCATCGAGATCTTGTCCTCTCGCAGCAATGCAGAGATACGGGAGATCAATCAAGTCTACAAAGCAGGTGAGTGTAAAGCTCTAGTATTTTATCTTTTATCTTTTTTGCTTTTATATTGTCCTTTGCTTTTATTTTTGTTAAGCACATTGAACTGCCTTTGTGTATGAAATGCGCTATACAAATAAACTTGACTTGACTAGTCTAGTGTTCAGTTTGTGGTTTGTTTTGTATATTACTATTTGGGTGGTTCCTCTTCATTTGCATATGTCAGTTCTTTGTGTTTGTACAGATGACTCAGCATGTAGGGCTGTTTGGTTCCAATGTATTCTCTTGGTCCGTTGCAGTGAGCATAAATAAAAATGTCTGGACTTTTGCCAAAGTCATTGCATTGTTTTACCGAAGGTTTGAAGAAGCAAACCAACATAGGCTAATAGCTGAGCCATTGTCTAAATGATTAGATCCTCTGACAGGTGGTTGTTTTAACTAATATTTTTACTGATGACTATACTGATGTTTTTGTGTTTTGTGCTTATGTTTGTGTATATGGCATGTATATGTTGGGTAGGAGGGGAAGGTGGATACGTGTGCTTCTATGTACCTATAGGTATATCATATGTGAGTGTGGTATGTATATGTTGGGGGGGTGAGATAACTGCGTTTCCATGTACCTATGTGTATGTCAGCAGTGTCACCAGTACCTATGTGTATGTCACCTGCAGTGCATTGTATTGGGCTGCAAAACCAAATGGTCTACTGAGTGGACAATAAAAGATTATCGATCTATCTGTTTCTTGCTTTCCTGCAGAGTATGGCAAGTCCTTGGAGGATGCTATCAGCAGCGACACCTCCGGACATTTCCGTAGGCTCCTGATCTCTCTCTCTCAGGTATACAAACCTGCTTCTCCTCCAAAAACCTACAGACTTGCAACTTCAACATTCAGCCCCTGAACTGTTACAGGTTACCCCTGTTTGTTTTTTGTCCTATTTTTTTTTTTTTTTTCTTACCTGTTCTCTTAATTCATTTACAGGGTAACCGTGATGAGAGGGAAAATGTGGACACGTCCCTGGCCAAGCAGGATGCCCAGGTAATTAAAAAATAAGACTAACGGCTAAAGACTAAAGACTAACTAGTGGCTTAAACATGACAGTTACATTTTTCTAATGACCAAACAAAGACTAATGATGCTTTTACATGCTATGGAGTGGAGTGGAAAGATTACCACCAGCTCTGCTTTCAGTAGGCCTGTCAAGGGCGTGCCCCTTCACTGTCACCAGCAGCAACTGCTGATAATTGCTCTTTAGCAAGCAGTGGCTAGCTGAATTGCTAACATTAGTAGTGTAACGTTCATTCATTGGTGGCAGATTTCTCTGGGAAAGGAATAAGCCCGACTGACTTACATCTATGCAGTCTATGCAGCTAGGCTACTCAACTCTCTGTTCTATGTCACAAATAACCATATCTCATTGAAATGAATGAAGCACCCACTCCACTGGCTTGTGAAAGCATAACGTTTTTAAGGTGTAAACAAATGCAGTACACAGCAGGCATGGTGGTATGTATTCAGTTCCACTCATCTTGTCTTACTGTCTTTCCTTTTGTGATAGAAACTGTATTCGGCTGGAGAGAATAAGGTTGGAACAGATGAGTCCCAGTTCAACGCCATCCTGTGTGCCCGCAGCAAGCCTCACCTGAGAGCAGGTACACACTGTCCGCCCAACGCCCAGACAACATTAGGAAACATTACATAAACATTACATGAGAACACACAAAGGTGACATTGAGGGATGCTAAAATACCATGGTGCCAAGGTGCTTTTCCCTGTGTGGCATCTGAATACATAAGTTAAAAGAGCAAGAAGGTTTAATACCCGGGCATCACTTTAGAAGATAAACACTAATGGCAAATTAATTAATATATAAGTAATCAGCATTCCCTAATTGGATGCTCTGGAGCTCTGGACATTCTGGGTCTGTTTTCACAGATGTCATGAGTTCAAAATTTCAGTTAGTAGCAAAACCAAATATATGAGATGGGTTTTGAGGTTGAAGTCGATGGCTGAATGCTGCACCAAAGGCTGCGTTTGGAGCTACATCTGGCAAACAACTTGTTTGGACTTTATTCGCTGAGATAGCATAAACAGAAAGACAACCTTACGTAATGTTCTGACTAATTTGTTTAAAACCAATCTGATTGGCATGGTTTTGCATTCAACAGGAAGTCAACATCCATAAATATCCAAAGAATGTTCTGAACTCCACAGTATCCCTTTAAGAACATAAGAATGTCGTGAAAGATAGCATAACTATGCACAGTTCTGCCCTACAAAGCCAAAAAGCAGTAACTGCATACACATTGAGTTTAGATTGGAAATTGACACCTAGTTATAGGTTAATTATAACACCTCCTTTGCCTTGTGACTACATACTGTACATCTCTTGCTTCTTCCTATTAAGAAAGTACACAACAGTACTTTCCTATTAAGAAAGTACACAACACACCACTATTATACCTACAACATGTTTGACGGGGCAGTGTGACAACTTTTAAATGCATTTAAAGGCAACTGTAAAGGTTTCTATGTCCACATAGTTACTGCACTTGCTGTCAACCAGTAATCACACACTGCCTCTGTGGTCTCCATGTATAATTCCAAGTGTGCATGTATTATTCATCACCGCCCTCTGATTCCTCTCCAGTGTGTGATGTGCTGGCTGTGTCCCATGGTGTTGTGTGTCATAATATCACACCAACCAGTTACTCATGAGGTCACATTACCAAGGCTGTTGTGTTGTGCTGTGTTGTGTTGTGTTGTGTTGTGCAGATTGAGCATTCATGGGTTAAAAATAATGGGCATGACCACACAGGTGATGCTTTTGTTTGAAAGACAAAAGAAACACTAAAATTAAAAACGAAATGGCTGTGGTCATAAATTTGCATTCAAAAGAGATTCATGTGTAATGTGTATGTAATTAGAGATTAATGTGTATGTAATTAGACATTTTTGTTTTTTTACGTTGTACAAAATCTAATACAACACAAATGTTTGTTTTACATTACAGTCAGTGCATTGTTTCAAATGCTAAAACAATAATTTTAGGTTCTCAAGGGTGTGTTTTTTTTTTCAACGAAATAACTTTATCCTCTAGTAATCATTAGCTCTCTCTGGGATGTTGTAGTAATCACCTCAAAACAATAAAGTATAGCTTAAGCTTTGACTTCTCAACAGCACAGCTTTGGATAACATATCATGAGTTAATAAATACCCAGTTGTACTGTATGTTCAGCATTACACACCCATTTCCTATAGATTAAACAGCTCACTTGAGATAACTGAAGAGGTTATTTGAGATCTTCATTTTGACATTTCAAGGTGATTCAGCAACCAACGATTGGTAACTAGCTGAAGAATTGCTACAACATAAAAGTGCCCTACATCATCCCCTACATCATAGGAGTTCATGCGTGTGTGTGCGTGTGTGTGTCTCTGCAGTGTTTCATGAGTACCAGCAGATGTGTGGGCGTGAGATCGAGAGAAGCATTTGCAGAGAGATGTCTGGGCACTTGGAGGATGGCATGGTTGCTGTGGGTAAGCAAACAACATGCATACACACGCACGCATGCGCGCACACACACACACACACACACACACCTGGAGGATGGCATGGTGCCTGTGGGTAAGGGCACACACATTCACATGCATGCATGCACAAACAGGCACACATGCACGCAAACACACAAACATCAAATAGCACCAATCCATTATTTAGAATCTATGATTGACTCGTTGACTAGATCGTCTGGCCAAGAAGTCATGTGTATATTTTGTGGGCTTAAGTGAGGAATTACTTCTGACATGTTTTAGCTTTTTATGAATAACAATGTAAAGAAAATGAAAGTCTTCTTCAGAGAAGGGTTTTATAAACAGTAGCACTGCCATAACTTAAAATGTTTTCCACTCACCACAACACTCTTAGTTTCTGTTCCTGTCTGTTCCTCTTTTACCCTTTAAGGTGGGTGATGCAAGGCTCTGTTTTGTATTTGCCGATGAACTAAATAAACGCAACACAGCAGAAGATTACCTGTACATCATCGCTGTACATAACCTTGTATTATTGCGTCTAGCAGCTGCCCTACGTTTTCGCTCTGCTTCACACAGATTGCTAGAAAAATAAAACTAAATCTAAATCCTGTGCTGGAGTATATTTCATAATAATAGCAGTAGGAGCATATATCCTAATGTGTGCTTTTGTTTTTGTGTCTTAAAGTGAAGTGCATCAAGAACACCTCTGGCTATTTTGCTGAGAGGCTTCACAAGGCCATGTCGGTGAGTAAGACCTTCATACATACGGAAGCACCGAATCCTAAACTAATGTATTACTCAAAGATTATGTTTTTATAACCATGTAGATCAGTCAGACATGCTGTAAATTGAGATAACCACATGGGACCTCACTTATCTTTACACCACTATTAATAATTGGCCTTCTTGTCCTGTAATAACACTAATGGTTATATCTTCTTGATTACTCTTGTTGATGTTACGGCCTGAATTATATACAGCGTAGAATTAAGAGTTATTAAGACTGTTATGTAAAGATAACATTGCAATATAGGCATAGGATTGTACTGCAAATACAATTGCCCCATGGAGCATAGCATTGTACTGCATATACAATTGCCCCATGGGGATCAATAAAGCTCTAACTAACTAACTTGTATTCTATAGCATGTACATGTTTAGTCTTAGTTTTGATGACCCAAACTAAAACGCCGGGCCTTGTTGTGGTTCTGGTGTGACAGGGGGCAGGCACTAAGGACCGTACCCTGATCCGCATCATGGTGACCCGCTCAGAGGTGGACATGCTGGATATCAGGCAGGAGTATGTGCGCCTGTATGGCAAATCCCTCTACACCGCCATCTCTGTAAGTGCACTGGCTCCCACTACGAATGTCTCTCTCTGTCTGTCTGTTTCTGTCTCTCTCTGTGCCTTATAAAATACACTGTCTGCCTGTTATAATTTCTCTGTCCCTCTGTCTTTCTCTGTCTGTCTCTCTCTCTCTCTCTCTCTCTCTCTCTGTCTCTCTCTCTCCCCCTCTCTCTCTCTCTGTCTCTGTTTCCAGGGGGACACCTCTGGTGACTACAAGAAGCTGCTCCTGAAGCTGTGTGGAGGGAGTGACTAACGGACTGAGCTGACACTGCTGGCATAACTGGACCGAGTGGCAATCACTATAATCAATCAGTTTAGTATCATGTAAAGCTGTGTCTGTTTTTTTTGCGTTATTCATGGCCAACAACATTTCATGCATATGCAGCTTCATTTAGATATATATTTTTTAAAAAACATTCTCCTTTTTTGTGTTAATTTATGCTAATTCGTTTCAACCATAACAAAAATCTGTTTTTTTTTTTTTTTTTATAGCATAGTTAATTTTTGATAGAAGATACAATCTTGTGGCGTGTTATACATGCTTTATGTTTCTCAGTACTTGTAGACTTGAATTTAACCTCACCATGCAGCTAGTAGCCAAATATTTCCAGTTAGTACCTTCTTTTCTTTTTTTTAAATCTGACAAATATTGCTTTTGCTACTAATGGTTTCACTGTGCAACTTGACCACTGTTTGAATGGACTGGTATCCTTTATTCAAAATTAAAGAGTTGAGTAGTATATCAACTGCTAAATGAAGGTTGTTGGCATATCTGATGTTCTAACATAGCAAAAACAAGGGCACTCATTTTAGCTTGTGTTGCTAATTCCAATGTAACCTGCACTAACGTACCAAAGTTTGAACATTATTTACTGAAATTTAACTCCCTGAATAGTTTGACTACTAATTATCATTATAAAGAGACTGAGTGAAGACCGTTCTTATTGTGCTCAGTATACATGTAAGTGCACAGTGTATTACAGTATTACTGTTGATCCAAGTCACAGGAAAATATAGTTCTTACAATCGTGTGTTGTGTGCACCAGTCTATGAGTAAACCAATTCGCCCAACATCATCCAGAAATATTTGAATGTTTACATACCATATCAACCTGCCACAGATGTTCCTTGCCATAAAACAGTTACCTCGATTACCATCGTACCAGGAAGTTTTTTTTGTTTGTTTGTTTGTTTTTTTAATTAAAAATTATTATGATTTGCCCAGTAGGGGGCATACATGTCATGTTATCACAAATTAGCCAGCCTTCACAAGACTGCATAGTCAGCCAGCTTCTGTGTTTTAACAACACGTGCCTTGTTCCGCTACTAACTTACGCTCATGTGACTGACTAGCAGTGCCTTCTCTATAACTGTAACCCGAAGGTGGAACACTCGTGTGCATTCTTGTGTGCATGCAGAGTTCAATCGCATGTATTCTAGGTTAGGTAAATAAATAAAAGAAAAAGTGATGTTTCCATATTATGTGTGCTCAAGTATATGTTACCACAGTTATGTTATCACATTTTTGAATATCACTTACTTTGGGAGTTATTTTTTAGTCATCAAAAACGGATGTTTGGGGTTGTGGTCATCAGTAGGTCTCACTCCCTCTCTGTGCCTTTCCTCTAACCATAACACCACTTTGCGATATGGTTTCAGAATAATTTGCTTCGACAAACAGGCCTTTCCAGTTTCTGGAATTGTAATAAATCTGTTAAATTGTTGCTGTAAAATGATAATGTGGTGAGTGTTTAAACTGACCTCCGAAAACTGTACTATTGCAATCACAGAGCTTACCAAACAGTACACAGATTTGCACGGAAGTATAGACAAGTAAACTGGTCTCCATCTGTTTCCATTAAACAAAAAAAAATGGATTAAGGATTTTGACTTTTGCAGGGCCGAGTAAATATCACAATCAGACTGTTGCAATCAGACTATGCTCCTGTTTTACTTGGTGTCAAACATGTTACATGTTGATGTAAAATTGGTCTGTTGGCAACGCCGACCCCAAAGGCATGACCTCATGACCTCTGTTTTGGTGAGCCACGAGAATGTTACGGTTGCAATTCCGGCATGTATAATGTTTATATTTCGTCTGTCACCCATAACATGTAAATGTAGTGCCATTTTAAGTGCCAGCTGTATAAACACACTAATTGTGTATGTTCAATTGTGTCAACTGCATAGTTCTGATGTATTTTTAGCTCAATACAATATGCTGTCCAGCTTGAGTTGTCTGTTTCGTGTCAAAATATTGTTTGTTTGTTTAGTGTGTCTGTGTCACATAAGGGTACAGTAGGCTACAAAGCTATCCTGACTCCCTGAACTAACTCAGATTATTCAGAATTGCGCATTAATTCATTTCACTCATTTAGGCAGAGCTCTTCCTTATGCTGGTCAACAGCTAAACAGAGACTACTTTTTCTTTGTTTTTACATTTTAAATATTCATAGCAAATTTTTTTTAAAGAACGTACCATTTTGTTCATTCAGAGTGTTATCTATGAACAAATGGAAGTTTGCTATTGCACTGTTTTGAGTTACAACTAACTGCAGACAATTAAAATTGCATAGTCCTAGCTTTTGCACATCCGATTACATCCGTTATTACATTTTTCGAATTTATACTGTATATTAATATATTAATGCAAAATAATTACATGAAGCAGAACGTTTTTCTAGTAGGAATTACATGTCAGATATACAGAACATTGAGAAATTAACAATTCAATTAAATGGCCAGGTGCGTAAAGTGAAGACATACGTCATATGTCGTGGTCATACGTCTTGTCATAATCTTACCAAATCTTCAGTTGTCTACATTTTTCAGTGAAATGCGCTGTAATCATATAGGTGGAGGTGGGGCACGAGGACGGGGGAATCGAGCAGGAGCCCAGTATCTTTCTGAAATATAAATATATTTGTTTAAAATCGTTCCAGAATGGCCCAACACTTTAACGACGTCATGTAGCATATGACGAACTCAACATAATGGCTCATTTTTCCTTGTCTTCCTAATAATTAAGCTACTGTTTTTTGTAATTCATAATTAGTTATTGTCCTGGAAGAATGGTGACGTTCAATACTTCACGTGTTAACGTCACAATCACCTTGCTCTCTGGTCAATACAATTACAATCTTAAAAGAATGCTGATAGCTCCTTTGACAGTCATAAGACGGAGCAACGGCTTACCGTCTGTCCCACACTTGGCTGGTGTTATCCTCTTGCCAGCTGTCCCTATCCAGGATTTGAGGGTCCCTTGTTTCTGAAGTCTTTTGGTAAGATTTATTCATCTTATTCAACTTACCTTAAGAAGGCGAAGACCCAAGGCTGCATTTTAGGTTCAGCTCCTTAAAAGTTAAGATCAAAAACTTACATTGTCAGCTTTTTCCTTGTTAATTTTCACTTGCCTCCGTGAAACTGTTTTCCCTCTTTGAAACCAACTATTCGTGTTCTTGCTGTTAGATATCAGGCAGTATATGCTTGACTAAGCCTAATTCTAGCCAGCAGACAAAAGTAGGTTAAAGATTATTTTGCACCTGGAATATCTTCGCATTAATATTAATTTCACATCTACATGTCTTTTTTTAGTCTTTAGTGTTTTAGACTTTGTCTGTTTCTAGGTCATTCCCTACAGTAGTAGGCCTTTTTGGAACTACACTCTCAGAAATAATGTGACAGTAGGGGTAAAAATCTATATATTAAAGTACAATCACCATTAATGTACCTCCGAAGGCTAATATTTGGAACTTAAGGTACTACTGATGTATAGCCTACATCTTCAGCGCTGGATAAGGTACAAAAGCTAGTTGTGAAACAGTGGTTAAAAGGTACAATTGTGTGCCTTTGAGGGTACTATCAGTGTGACAAGCTTTGTACCCCTAAAAGTACAATGCTGTACCTTCTTTTCTGAGAGTGTAAAGACAACTCTTCTCTAGATTGAGCTGATGACGTAGCCTACTCAGCCTATGTATGACTCTGTTTAAGCTCCTAAGAACATATATATTTTTAAACATGCTCCCTGTAAACACCAGACAAACCGATTATAATCTCTCTCTTGTAGTTGTATTTTTCTTACCCTAAAGCAAATCACTCATAACTGTACCTTGCTTGTTGTTTTGACAGGGCCCCTGACATGAGTTACCCTGGTTACCCTCCTCCTGGTGGCCACCCACCCCAGCAAGGAGCCTACCCACCACCCCAACCAGGGACATACCCACCCCAGCAAGGGACATACCCACCCCAGCAAGGGACATACCCACCCCAGCAAGGGCCATATCCACCTCAGCAAGGGACATACCCACCCCAGCAAGGACCCTACCCACCACAGCAAGGAGCCTACCCATCCCAGCAAGGAGCCTACCCACCACCCCAACCAGGGGCCTACCCACCACCCCAGCCAGGGACATATCCACCCCAGCAAGGACCCTATCCACCCCAGCAAGGACCCTACCCACCCCAGCAAGGACCCTACCCACCACCCCAGCAGGGAGCCTACCCACCACCCCAGCCAGGGGCGTATCCACCCCAGGCTGGAAGTCATCCACCCCAAGGTTGTGTTTACCCACCCCAAGCAGGTGGCCACTCTCCACAGCCTGCTGGTTATCCACCTCAGGCTGGGGGATACCCTCCTCAGCAAGGTGGGTACCCTCCACCTCAGCCTCAGCCTCCAGGAAGCTTCCCACCTCAGTCAGGTGGTCCGTCCTCCATGCCTCCTCCAGGTACGATACAAGGGACACAAGAATGGCTTATTATCATGTATAGACAAACTGGGTAGAGTAGGACATGCAGTGAAATTGGTGTTTGTTGGTCTAATACTGTGCATGGGGAGGGGGGAGTAAAGTGGGTAGAATGCAGCTTGGCTACCAGAGGTAGAATTTGGTGATGTGTGAGGGGCTGGGGGTGTCATAAAGTTCATAAAGTGCAGTTGGGGTTGGGAGGGAGGATTGGCTTTGGTGGCCAATGATAGGCTATGTGTGTGGGAGACATATCTACGCAGGGTAGGACCAGTTAGCAAATGACTCTGTTTTTTTAATTTAGTTATTGTTAACAGTAAATATACTGTGTGTGTGCTTCATGCGTGCACACATGTTCATGTGTGTGTGTGTGTGTTTGTGTGTGTGTGTGTGTGTGTGTGTTTCATTTTATTTAATTTGCAAAAAAAGACAAACCACTCAGTATCCATCTAACCTTTTCCAGGTGGTTGGGGGGGGACACCTAAATATGGACCAGTAAGTATCTCATACTGAACCTCTTTGCCTAAGAAACGTAAGTTAAGAGGTACTGTAATGCCTGACAATAGATGGAGTATTTGCAATTATATGTTATTAAAGCCTGCCTTATGTAAGGTACTCTGACAGATGTTGACATCCTTAGTAAAACACTAAAACACTTTGGTTTTGGATTTGGTTGGTTGGTTAGTAAGTAGGTTTCATTTTTTTATTTTAACCACTATTATTTTTATTTATTTAGTTTTCAATTTTGTTTTATTTTATTTATGCACTTTGGTCGGCTTCTGTTGAATAATGTGCTATATAAATAAACTGAACTTAAACTTGAACTTAAACTTGTCCATCATGGTGTTGTTTCCCTTCAGCCAGGGTTTCCCGTCCCCGGGCCACAGCCCCCCTCAGGGACAGCAAGAAGAGCATCTGAACCTGTGCCTCATCGCCCCATGAGAGACTATGACAGTGGTGCCCCTTCTGGTTCCTCTGCCCCAGTTGCACCACCCATAAGTGTAAGTGTAAGTGTAGGTGGGTGAATGAATGGGAATCACAGTATTTAAAAAAGAAAAAGCAAAAAGAAAAAAAAAGATCAGTGGGGCAGTGGTTGCCTGGCTGTTATGGTAATTGCCTGTGACCGGAGGTTCGCGGGTTCAAATCCACCCAGAAGTGGTGCATGCGAAATTATTTCTACGAAATAATTCTACGAGATTCTACGAAAACACCTTTAGCTCCATGTGTGTGTGTACCACTGTTGCATGACTTAACCTCAAATCTCCTTAAAGCATGTGCTGTCAATTATTATAACTAATCCTTACTTTATTTTGACAACATTAATTCCATTACCATACACTGTATTACTTCAAATAAATGTTTTTGTTGTATGGACAAAACGTGTATTTCATATGTAAAAAAAAAAAACGTTAAATGTGAATTGCATTGCTTGACCAAACAGAAAGGATACAGAGGATCCATTCAGGACCATCCAGGAGCAGATCCACTAAGAGATGTTGAAGTTCTCAGGAAAGCCATGAAGGGATGTGGTTAGTGCACTTCTGCATTTGATAAATACTTGTGCATTTGATAAATACTTGTGCATTTGATAAAATGCGCATTTGCAGAAGTTAGAAGAGATATGCCCTATGCTTGCTCAAAGAGTTTTATGTGCCAACCCCAAAAAAGTAATTGGCAAAATGTCATCCCTGTAGATTTGAGTTTCAGATGCAACTTCAATTGCACATAATAGATACCATGAGTAGCTAGGTAATGCTGGAGCCTGGTCCTAAACACAGTAATTTACAAAAAGCCTCTGCCTGAGGCTTATGCCAGTTGAGCTTAATATTGTTGTGTCTACAGGCACTGATGAGAACGCCATCATTCAACTTCTTGGCAGTCGCACCAACAAACAGAGAGTGCCAATGGTGGCAGCTTACAAAACCACTTATGGAAAAGTAAGTGTCCTCCAACCAAACTCTCGTGCTTTCAGATGTCATGAAATAACATCCTGAGGGCATGTGGTTTCCCTCTCACTCAGCTCTCCGAATGTTGACGGGCCCGGTGTGATTGCAAACGCAGTTTTGATTTTATTTATTTACACTATGCAATGAACAATTAACGCTGCCTCAAAAGGCCTCACAATGGAGATTCACGAGTTATAGCGAATGTTGTTTTTGTTCTTGTTTTTGTTTAAATGGAAGGACCTCATCAAAGACCTGAAGTCTGAGATCAGTGGAAACTTTGAGAACCTGGTGATGTGCTTGTTTAAGACTCCTGCACAGTTTGATGCGTCTGAGCTAAGATGGGCCATTAAGGTAGGTAGAGGCCTTTGCACCCTTCCCGCATGCGTGCCAACACACACACACACACACACACACACACACACGCACGCATAGACACACACACACACACACACAAAGAGGTCTTTGCCCCTAACATCGTGCCCCCCCCCCCCAAAAAAAAAAACACACATGCACATCCAAGCAGTTTCAGATATTTGTTGTTGTTGTTGTTTTTATAAGGTATTCATTTTTATCATTTTACATGTAGATATACTAAAAAAGGAGCTGTAAAATTAAGTGTTACCAAGTCACTTTTTTGTACAGGGGGTGGGGACTGATGAGGCCTGCCTTATTGAGATCCTGTCTTCACGCAGCAATGCAGAGATCCAGGAGATCAATCAGGTCTTTCAGGCAGGTGGGTCAATCTTTGTTTTGTATGTAAACATTCAGGTATGTACACCTCATTGTTTGTCTTTGCTGTGTCTTTTATTTCAGATATAAGATAACAGCTAAATAAAGAAATACATACATACATACACACATACATACATACATACATACATACATACATACATACATACTTAAATATATACATACACACACACACACACACACACACACACACACACACATACACACACACATACACACACACACACACAGGTTTAGGACTGATAGGACGGACTTAGGATGATAAATATAACAAGAAGAGTGTGCATCCTAGTTTATTTTCTCATTGTCTTCCAGAGTATGGCAAGTCCTTGGAGGATGCTATCACCAGTGAAACCTCCGGACATTTCCGTAGGCTCCTGATCTCTCTCTCTCAGGTATACAAACCTGCTTCTCCTCCAAAAACATACAGATTTCTCAGGTATACACACCTGCTTCTCTTTTAAAAACATACAGACCTACAGCTCTATTCAAGCAAGCAGTATTAAGCCCCTTGAAAGGTCTTCAGTGTTTAGGTCATTGGATTGGATTCTTTGTAGTTGATGCCAAGTGCGGTACCTTGATAGACAGATCCATACCAGTCCATTTTAGTTTGGTTTCAGAACCAAAATGATTTCTGTCTACACATACCACCATTACTTCTATAAGCAAAAAACCCTTATGGAGTTACTGTGATGTATGTATACTATTTTAGTTATTGTTTGCCTGCTTTCTCATGTCAAGGGTAATCGTGATGAACGAGATGAAGTGGATGTCTCAGAGGCCAAACTGGATGCTCAGGTGACCAAATTTACCAAATTGCCAAAGAATTACCAACGTTGGTCATATGAAATGCAATATCCAAGAATGTAATGTAAGAATATAAGAATGTAAATAGGTAGACAGCAAATTCTATAGTGTAACATCAACTCTGAGAGAGAGCCAGTTTTAACACTATGCCAGTGTTTACTTTGTCCCAATCTTTGTTGTGTTAATTTAACACTCCTCCTTTACATATTTAACTCCTTTACAGTTAAATTGACTTTTTGCAGTGTAATTTCAACTCTTAACCTTACACTTACACTCTTAAATTAACACGTTTGCTAAACACTGGGAAATTAACTCTGTGTGCTGGCTGTCACCACCTCTCTGATGTTGTACACATTATACAGCATGTGCAGCAATGTATATTGTTCAGTCTCACTCTTTTACACTATTTGTGTTTCATTTTGTGATAGAAACTGTATGCAGCTGGAGAGGATAAATGGGGAACAGATGAGTCCGCGTTCAATGCCATCCTGTGTGCCCGCAGCAAGCCTCACCTGAGAGCAGGTACACACACACACACACACACACACACACACACACACACACACACACACACTCTATCTGCCCAACGGCCAGACAAACATGTGCACTCTCACGTTACAAGCCATGACGCAGATACACTACAATCAGGGGTGTCAATCTCAGCTTCAGAAAGTAAAAAAACACCTGACCACATATTTGATCCAACCATTTTTTGAAGCACCTGGTCCCAATAAGCACACAAGTCATTAAAAATTAGATTAGCTAATTCATCAAATGCACCTGTAAAGGAATAGGTGGCAGTGGTTTTTACTCTGTGGAGCTGGGATTGACACCTATGGCCATAATGGATAATAGCCATCCCTTTCAGCAGTGACCGAGAGACCAC
>CM059287.1:7944134-7979134 GCA_030347295.1 Setipinna tenuifilis | reverse complement strand
ATCATAATCAAAATCAGACTCATAACAGTAACAATAACATTAACAATAGCAATAATAATAATACAATGTATTTGTTAGTGACATTGATAATGTTCAAGTCACTACACAGATGACACAAACGCAGTGGTAAAAGCATTGTGTGTGTGTGTGTGTGTGTGTGTGTGTGTGTGTCTGTCTGTCTGTCTGTGTGTGTCTGTCTGCCTGTCTGTGTGTGTCTGTCTGCCTGTCTGTCTGTCTGTAGAGTAACACCAATGGGGACTACAGGGCACTTCTCCTGAAGCTTTGTGGAGGGCAGGATTAATGAGGACAGAGACTGCTGATACACCTGGACAAGACAGCCATCAGTGTGATCAATAAAGCATCATTTAATTATCATCCAAAGCTACGCACATGTCTACAAGTCATTTCCTGAGTTTTGCCTTCAGGTATTAAAACAGGAAGTAGTGTTTTGGCGGATTTATTTTTAAAGCCAAGTCATATTCCCTATTCCCTGGCAATTTTTAAAACAAATTAATAATACATCCCTCAAATTATGACATGTATGTGCTGTCTGGCTTTCTTTTTCTTTCAAAAAAGAGTGGGGAGGCATGAAAGAGTTGTTTTTCTTTTTTTTTTTTTTTTGGACAAATATTTTTACTATTTTTTTAATGAATGCGTAATGTATGATGCAGCATTACATTTTCATATTAGGTCACTGCGCTATAACTCTTATCCCATCTGACACCATCCAAAAACAATACTCATGGAAAGTCATGGTGGCAGATGGTGCAACAATTGTGCTTTACTGTTGAATGAACTATATAGAGGGAAGAGTGTGCGAAGACTTAGCAAAATAAATCAGGAAAAAACATGCCCAATTTTATAAGGAATAAGGAAACTCTTAATTGGCCCTCTTAGTAAGGTTTTACTTTTTTTGTATTTTTAAGAACATCATATCAAGTGCTGTTCTTTCTTATGCCCAGCAGAGGGCGTGCATGTCCAGGTTGCCATACCATCACCAGACTTCGTGTATGCTCAGTCCCATGTGTTTTTTAATTATGCAATAGCCTGCATTTTGCTCTCAATCAAATTTTGACAGTTGATGGTGTCAACCTCTGTATAAATGATACTGTATGTGTTCATTGTGCACACTTCATAATGTATTTAATGCAGTTTTGTAGGTCCCATGTAATTATGCTTAATTACATAATCAACTTAAGAGGATTTTTTAAACAGGTGTAGGTTTTCTCAGTTATTACAGTCATGCTGCAACATGGTTAAATTATAAGTTAATTTTTTTTTTACACTTTTTTATTCTTGAAAGATTAATGAACAAATGTTTGAGCTTGAGGTTGTGGTTATGCATGGGGATTTTCTGCTCCTTTTCCTCTCTAACCATGAAACCACTTAGCAAAATGGTTTTCCTTTGAAAGTGTATCTTTCCGCCCACCTTCCCATAAAGTCGTTATTTCTGGCTGTTTAAATATAATGAACTGACAAAAGTCAATAAAGCAATCACACTGTGCAAACTTTCCCATTTACCAAACATATTCTTATTACAGTATAAGGATGTCTGTGAGAGTAAAAAGTGACTAGCAAAAAATATGTCTTTCATCCGTGTCCATTAAAAATATATAACAGATCTTGAATTTTGCAGTGGAGGATGATGGGAATGATGTAATGGATCATTGCCATTTTGTTCTTCTTGCTGACTCATTAGACTTTTTCACTGTGTATGACATGCTCTGCTAACCACACCTACCCCGGAGAGATCAGAGCTGACTGCTATTTTAGTGAGCGACCAGTTTGTATTACAGTCCCAGTTCTTGCATGTATTAATTGCCTTCAATGTATGACAT
Source organism: Setipinna tenuifilis (assembly GCA_030347295.1). Classification (NCBI taxonomy): domain Eukaryota; kingdom Metazoa; phylum Chordata; class Actinopteri; order Clupeiformes; family Engraulidae; genus Setipinna; species Setipinna tenuifilis. Next base: position 7,977,296 of record CM059287.1, on the reverse strand, counting down.
CAAACGCTGTTACAAGGATACAAGGATGTTTTATTGTCACTTGCATTGACATACTGGGTACAGTAGGACATGCATTAAAATTAGTTGTTTCATGTCAAGATATGTCCAACTAGCAAATAGCCTATTGTTCATATGGAGGTATGCATATTTTTCTCTACACTACTTCAGAATGTCATGCTAGATGTAAGTGGAAACAGCTCAGTGTTTGAGAGTGCAATTGGGCCTGTTATTTAGAAAGAGAGTCTCTTACAAATGCAACATTATCCTTACACCAGGCAAATTAATGAATTCACAAGAGCCACATTGACCTTTCTGAGATGGGAAATGCCCCCCCCCCCCCCCCCCCCCCCCCCACCCTAAAAATAACCTGTGATAAAGCCTTTTCATTTTGCAATGTCATACTAGGATGGCGGGCAAATATGCAAGACGAAGGTCTACTCATTCATGCATACAAAACCTGAATTTTAATAAACCTTGAATTAAATTTAGTAACCTCCTCAAACGATGCTGCCGAGAAGTATTGTGTTGTTACTTAACCGCCATGACATGCTTTTTTGCTTCACTGTGCAGTTCTTTTGTGAAGAAAAAGAAGAAGAAGAAAAAGAAAAGATGTAAATGCAACCTAATTCACGTTTTGATTGCACAGTAATTAGCAACTCATACAATATCTCAGCACTGTCTGCCAGGCATGCAGCCCTTGAACGCTCACTCCCAATCCTGCTTTGCACTTCAAAGCCAATAGTGATTTCCTCCTTGGCCTGGGTTATTAATGGAGCCTCCCAGTCCATGGATAACTTCTGTTTGGGAAAATAGAGATAAACACACAAGTCAAACAAACAGCATAATATCTTACATCAGTTGGTCTTTGCTATGGTGTATGTATATGATTCAGTTACTCATCCCATTGTTTTTAGGGTTCAATATATGTGTGTGTGGGTGCTTCCTGCGTATGCAAATCTGTATTTGTGTGTGTGTGTGTGTGTGTGTGTTTGTGTGCGTCTGTCTGTCTGTCTGTCTGTCTGTCTGTCTCTCTGTCTGTGTGTATGTGTGTGCTTGGCAGAGGTGGTGATGGCGCTGAGGGGTGTGTGTGTGTGTGTGTGTGTGTGCATGTGTGTGTATGTGTGTGTGTGTGGCGGCGGGGGTTAAGCTTCCTCTTCTCGTGGCTGGCACAAAGCATCTCAGGGTGGCATGACAGCAGCCCCAGCTTAGCTAAAAATACGCCATCACACACACACACACACACACACACACACACACACACACACACACACACACATACGCAATCACACACAGCTCAGCTTCAGGCTTGAGACAGGAGGTGCCACGCAAGTGCATCTTCCGTGCTGTTGTTTCCCACCTCAAAGTGATGCTTTCACTGCCACAGTGCAGACCTGCAGTCTGTGTCTGTGACAACCATCTCCTTATAGAAAAAACAGCACCACAAAGTGTTTCTCAGGTGTTGGGTACTCAGAATACGCTGAGTGAACTGTCAGATCAAACACGGGGTGGGGGAGTAAGAGTATGTCACTTGTGTTTCACCCTATAAGCAATCAATCTTCCTGCATGTAGTAGTATCTGTAATCTTTCAATGCCTGTCCCTGTGACATTTTGGTGTCAGGAGCAATCTGTAAGCCTCACATTTCCACAGTGAATGGATAAAAGCAATCTATTGTGTTAAGATTGGATCACTGATCATCCATTGTGATTATCTATAATCTCTGACATCCTATCTAATTGTTCAGGTTCGCTGTTCGCGGTTTTATTACTTTTACATTACTTTTGATGGCAAACTGAAAGATTGAATTGAATTGCTTTGAGCCGAGCATAACTGGATGTTACTGGGTTGAAAGAACTGGAAGCTCATTTTGTCAAACCCCCACAGCTGCAGTATCAGAGCACAGCAGGAGATTTGTGGAGGTCACTGAATGATACTCAGATTAGAATTTTTTTTTTAAACCAATTAACATAATTACAAACCAGTGCACATATATTGTAGGACAGATTTTTACCCTGCTGCTCTCCTATTCTCTTGTTCTTACTGCTGTTCTTACTATAGTATGTCTGGAACTAATTGGTATGAAATAATATTAGCAAGATTTTCTAGGGGTGCACAGCAAAAAGGCCAGGGTTGAATTGACTGCCTGCAGAGTTGGTTTTAACACTTTTGAGGGTTTATATAGCTCCATATAGCTCAAAATGTGAAATAACCCTGACTCTGAACACCATCTAAAGCCAAAATGTTCAAATTACACGTTGAGAGTTAAAATTTTAACCCTGAAATTCCACACTTACAGCATTATATATTTAGGTTCAGTTATGCTTTACTTTTGCACTGCTCCCATTTTCTCTACTCTCCTTAAACATAAAGTGAAATTTCAACACAAGCAAACACAAAGTTCACAAATTCAGCAACAAGGCACAAAGGGAAGCAAACAGAAAGAAATCTTGAGTAGAAACCCAGTTCAGGTAAGGGGTCTCATCTCGTACTAACAGTGTAATTCAGTGTGTAACAACATGAAACATATGTACTTACACTGTACCTTGGGTTTAGGCATGCTGAAAGTAGAGTTATATTGGCAAGGAGACAGGAACTGATGCATAATAAAGATTAAGGTAACACTTTATTTTAACAATCATTGTTAAAGAGTATTTACATGTAACACCATCTGTATGTACACTGCACTAACCCTAACCCTAAACCCTATCCTAACAAGTGTAAGTACAAATGTTAGATGTTGTGTATGTTGTTACACCTTTAATTACACTGTCGTTGCCATGCATTAAAATTGAGTGTAACCAAGATAAATTACTATGTAGAAATAACTGCGGATAAAAACAGCATGAGGGACAGTGTATAAGCAATGACAGGTCAGAGTACAGTTTTGTGATTATGTTTATAGAAGCCTAGCCTCAAGTAGTCCATCCAAAGGGCCAGATTGTTTGGTGTGTGCTGCCTGCATGTTCAAGTATTACAGTTTTATAGATTAGGGATAGGCCTATAGAGTTCCAAACTGCCCTTTGTCAGTTAGTAAAGACCAGTCTTCTCAATATTCAGTATGTCAGGATAATGTGTACACAGTTGGATGATACTTAACTCAGAACACAGCAAATTTCGCATTGCCATTATTATTGTTATTGTTATTATTATTATTATTATTGTTGTTGTTGTTGTTATTGTTATTATTATTATTATTTATAGACTGGGCTGGGGTCCTTACTGACACCAGTGAGTCAACTAAGGGGTTAAGATAAACAAGCAAAATACTCTTCATGTACCCAGGTCCATCATAATTGCATCGCACAGTCAGTCACATACTGTATGTTAATCAAGCTCTCTGAAGAAATATTGGGGAGCAGATGTGAATTGCGCCTCCAGTGAGTCTCCATGTGCTTGCGATGGATTATATGGAGCAGAAGAAAGCTTACTGCGCTGATGCGCCGAGGGCTAGACAGAATATGAAAAGACTGTCTCGGCATCTCAGGTTAGTCCTGTTTTTCTGATACAAAATATGGGGAAATAAAAATGCATTTTCCCCGGCTCACTGAGTTTGAAAGCCAATATGACTTGCATGGCACAAGCACACTAATGTTTTCATCTTTCAGTAGAAATAGATTTGAAGTCTGCAGGTAGCGCGATTGATTCGGAAGTGCGTAGTACATTCTGTAGTGTCCTCCAGACTGTGATAATAGTAGGATATGGTTTAATCAGCCATTTCAACCTATACGTTGCATTTGTGCATGGCGGAGTCTGCTGTTTTGCAGTCAGCTGTTATAAATACGTGTGAGTCGACACCAAAAATTCGAGGGCTTTATCATATTTGCCAAATGCATGTAAATGTATCTGATACAGTTACAAACTTTGAATCCTTGAACAATCCCAGTATCAATCAGGTATTTTGGTCGGAAGCCCCGCCTATTTTTACTTTACATGGTCATCACACAAGTTTTGATTGACAGTAGGTTGTAGCTGCTGAGCCGCCGAGTCATGGCGGAGCTGGCTGTGTTGGGGAAAAGCTGTTGAAGTGTTACGTTACTTTGGAGTAGTTAACGTAGTGCAAATAACGTCTTCCAAACAACAGGAAACAGAAGAATGTCTTTTAAACGAACTTCGAGGCGTTTCTCTCCGAAATTACACGAAATGTTGGACTTTCTGACGCTGGATTAATGGATTTCAGTTTCTTAGTGAAGTCAACAGCTTTATGCAACAAATATGGCTACTTGTGTCTCCTTCAATTTGAGATGAAAAGCTACTCAGCCCGGCTGTTCAAAACAATGTTACCAACGCCACTTTCTCTAAAGTGACCATTCGGAACTATTTTTTCTCTCAACCTTTGCGTTTTGAGAATTTTAACTGCTCTGCTGACGGGTCAAGCACTGAACTTCGCTAGCTGAAATGGAGCCTAAACACAAAGAGTTGCTAGATCAGTACCACCAAAACTTGCTGGAGTCCATTACAGATGCCGAACGGGTTGTGGAGTGTTTAGCCAAAACAGGTACCCTGACCCAGGTGGAGCGATTCGAACTGGAAAACAACTGCTCGACAAGCTCGGAAAAAGTTGATCTTCTACTTAAGATGCTGTTGAGCAAGGAGCGAGACCACTTTCAGGACTTCTGTTTGGCCCTCGAGAAGACGCACCCACACCTGTATTCTACTCTCGTCGTGAACGGTGGAGGGTCAATGGACCATTCTGGTAAGAAGTTGTGTAAGAGTAAACGTTTTTAATCTTTAGGTTGATATGTCACGACCTGGGTCATGCCACGATGCATAAGTCCAAGTAGTAATAGTCTATGATCCACTCTTTCGTCTTGTCGTAGGTTTGTTACGTGTGAGGTAGCCTAAAACGATTCTAATAAGCGGGCCGCCACAGATACTAAAGCCACCTTTGCATTTCTATAGTTTCTGGATGGTTTCCTGGAGGTTTTTATTTTAGTTCACTGCGAGTATCTTTAAACTTAAGCCCATCTAGACAGGCACCTGGACTTCGACTATCTATACCTTACCGCCATGGGAGGTTGCTAGCTCAGTTGAGCCGAGTCTCAGTGAAACTTTGTAACACAGCAGGCTAGTATCAGACGACTATTCTAAATGCCTCTAGAAACAGCCCAGTTCGGATTTTGGCCGACTTTTTTTGGGTTAGGCTACGTTGTTGTCTGTGAATACACGATAGCTGTCTTGTCAGTAGTTGTGGTGTTCCTCCATGTTTACAGGCTGATGTGTAGCCAAGAAAAGTGAAAGCCCTTAGTCAAGACAAAGATGATAAGGAGAAGCTGGAATTCGCTTCTGCTTGGGAGTGTACATGAGTAGCCTGTGACCCATAATGGTTTTTTATAAGTATCGTGTTAAAATTACATAGCTCGAAAACCAATCACTCTTCTTTGCCAAACGTTAATGGAGGCCGTCAATATCCATTTGACGTGTAAAACATTTCTCATGGGTAGTCTGATGACCCAATAGCCTATGCCCCCCATCCAGAGTACGGTTCAGGGCAACTGATTGTTGTCGTGCCGTGCTTTAACTACAGGGCTTTCAATCGATTCCACATGTGAACTGGGTTCCCCTGACCTGGGGCTGACCACGCAAGCCCCTAACCCAGTTCTTTAGAAACCTACACTTCATATGAAACTAGTATTCCACGTCAAATAATTTTACCAGGGGCCTCCTAACAGCAGGGATCCACCACAGGCGTCGGATGCGACACGTCAAACGCCTTCAATGTATTGTCAATGGAGACCGTCAAATTGTATTTCGCAAAGGATCTCGGGAAGGCAGTGCTTCGCGTCCAAGAAGCTGGGCTCAGCTCAACTTTATGCAAATTAATCCATCGAACGCGATGTGATTGTCCAATAGAAGTAGGCTTACAGCACAGGGGATCTCCTATGACATCCTCATTCTCCTGGTGGTGAACTTCTGGTGAAGTAATTTTTCCAACTTCCTCCCTTTTTCTGGACTATTAAAATAATGTGTGCAGACTTTTAGTAAGAGCACAGTCATTTGTTGTTATGGATATACTGATGGCTAGCTAGATAGATATTTTGCCTCCACCCTCTCCTTGCACCCGAAAACCTCCCCATGCTTGTATAGTTTGGAAACGTCTACCCGTCCAAATGCAGGGGGGCGTTGCATAATTAAAAAAATAATGTGTTGCATCTAGGGATGAGACGATTAATCGTTTTTGCAATTAACTGCATTTAAATAGTCTCAATAATTTATCGTAAAAGCTATCCAACATTGTCCTGACATTATGCATTACATGTATTATGCTGGGACCCGAAACTTTAGACCAAGTGGTGCAACTCCCATGAAACAAAAATAAAGTTAGACACGTGTGGCCATCGGAAGCAACTACACAAGACCGCCGTTGTTGGCTGCGGCCTGTGGCACTGTGATGGCAGTAGTTTCTTTTAAATTGAAAAATATTTAATTTCTTGTTTACATCCAATAAATAGCAAGCATAAGAAACCGTGCATTGTTCTTGTGATTTCTGATACATTTTTGGTTATTATTGCATAATAATCGTAATAATCCTGTAATCACGATTATATCTTAGGCAATAATCGTACCATCAGAATCTGTAATCATCTTATCCCTAGTTGCATCCAATGTGTGCAGTGGATTTGTGCCAAATGAGCATTCAGCAAGGCATTTAAAGACAGTGAGTGTCAACAACTGAATCTCGGTTTTAGTTGGGGTACAACTAGCATGGCCTGCATTATTTCAACAGTAATACATACCAGAAACTGAAGGTTCACCTTGTAGAGGGACCGTCCCACATCATCACCCGAGAGTAACGTTCTGAAGTTTGAATTTCGTGCAGACCAAACCGAAAACGAGTGACGCCAAGGTCACTCTCTGGGTGTGTCTTTCCCACATCACCTCGCCTGTTTGGGAGTAGTTTGCATATGCACATTCACTAAAAAGCTCCCCCATCCTGTATTTTGTCTTTACCACAATGGCTCTGTCTGGCTGATTACGCAACACAGTGAAAAGGGTTTTTTAAAACCCCAGCTCATCCCAGGAAAAGGGGGATTGTGGCCACATTCTATGTGGTTGCATAATTGGAGCCAAAAACCTCGAATTGTCACCGACACAGATGCAGTGAAAGAGTAAAAACTGCCGAGAGCCTGTGTGCACGGATAGCTAGAGGTGACGTCACTGTCACCCTAAAGCGCTGCAAAGTGGAAGACAAAGCACCGGTATAGATGGGCACGCAGCTTTCTGACAAACGTCACGTCGAAAGTCCCCGTCGTCACTTAATGCTTTTATGTTTCCCCATGCAAAGTACGACTGGTGTGATGTGTGGAGCAGCTCTCAACTAGGACACCTGGGCCCTCCCCTCAAAGCTCCCTCAGGCTTGGCCCTTTGTGATGAGTTTTCATGGTGGTGGGGCTTGGCTGCACCTAAAAAGCTGACGCTATTTTGGGGGGCTGGGGTGGGCAGTGCCCCCCCAGAAACAAGCCCTGCCCACCCTAAAAAATGCTCTGTCTATCCAAAAACTTTTTTTTCCCCCATTAATGTTGTCCCCACCCCACCCCCAGCTAAGCCAAATGCCAACCCACATATGACATTCTGGTCACACCTCTGGTTGATGGCAAACTCCCGCCTCTCCAGGTATGGTATACAAATTTCATGCAAGGACTTTTGTGAATCTAGTTTTCAGTTCTCAGCTTGTTGTGTTTTTTTTACTGAGTTCAAGTTGGTTGATGGAGCAATATCTTCCCCAGAATGCCAGTGTGGTGTCTGTGTGTAGATGTATCTTTGCAAACCCCAACTTAAGTGTTTCTGAATTGAACATACAGACCTGGCAAATCCATCTTCTGGCGTTTGCAGACATTTGTTTTCATTGCTGTTAGTTTCATGAAAAGCAAACAAAAGCTAGCCCAGAACAGGACAGGATAGCATTATCACCACAGGCATTTGAACTTTAGATGCTTAATGTTGTTGGTAGTGTAGTTGCTCTTCTATCTCAGTAGGTGCCCCTAAAACTGAAATGCTTAGTGTGTGAAGATATTCTACCACATTCACATAAGGTGTCTGTCATGTGCAGTAGGCCATCACCACTCTAGCATACAGATATCCTGCAAGCTGACCCAGCACTGTGTGCTGCGAGGCAGAATTGATTTAGCAATGGTAATCTGTTCATGTTATATGTAAAAAAAGGCATTGACATGCACAGTCCTCCCCCATTACACACACACACACACACACACACACACACACACACACACACACACACACACACACACAGCTGAAGTCTCATGACCTATTTCCACTTTACACTGAAGCCCCTCTCAGTCCTGCTCATTTTTCCCAGCCATTGTTTCTCTTTCTCTCTCTCTCTCTCTTTTGCTCTCTCTCTCTGTCTCTCTCCTCTCCCTCTCTCTCTCCCTCTCTCTCTGTCTCTCTCTCTCTCTCCCCCTCTCCCTCTGTCTCTCTCTCTCTGTCTCTCTCTCTGTCTCTCTCTCTCTGTCTCTCTGTCTCTCTCTCTGTCACTATAGTAACTTAGGTTTTCAGAACTCCGCTCTCATTATTTCAGTCTCCTGTCTCCTTCTGTCAGTCTGTGTGTCTGGCTGTGTCTGTCTGTCTGTCTGTCTATTTGCGTGCGTAGTTCTGTGTCTACCTGTCAACCTGTGATCTAACTGTTCTGACAGGAGTTAATATCTGCCATTGATCTGTAGCCCCAATCATGACGTGTAAAGGTGCTACAAAGCGCTTTAATATTGATATTTGTTATAAGAATTATGGCCCGGACAAATAGCATTGTGTTTTCTGACTGGCTGGTGGGGTATAGTTGTAAGATTCTGGCATAAAGTTTAGGCACAGTTTCATATTAATGCCCCATAGAATGGTGTCTATAAGATCCATATAGGCCATAAGCGGAATAACAGCTTTTGAGACGTACAAATTTTGCATTAGGAAGTTGTTTGTCTCCACCAGTGTTGATTCATTCTCATGGAAATTCACGCCTTGGCGGCTGTTATCCCTGCACATAAATATTGTCAAAAGAAATGTGTTCTGGCCAGTGCTGCTGGTTGAGAATAAACTGTGTAGATGATTATCCAGCAGTATGGCACAGGAACCACCACTGTGCCTTGTACCATTGTATTGTACATCATTAGACACGTGATGGTGATGGGGACATTGATAGTTGTGTATGTATTCCTGCCCCACCAACTGGTTTGCGGTTGTACCATAGTAATCCAATCACAGCATTCACAATGGCATAGGCTCAGGCAGAAAAAACTAGCCTATGCAGAGCAAGATTACACATGGTAGGAGCACGGACTACTTCATCAACCCCATTGAGTCACGTTTATTAGCGGTCCATTCTGCCATGCAAAGGCAAAAGACCGTAACTTATTAGTTTTTACCGTAACTTATGACTTGTCATTTTTGGAACAATAAACATCAGTTTTATCATGTGGCCAAATATCTTGAGTCAATTTTGTTGTTTTGGGGGAAAAAGGTGTTGTCTTTGCCGTAACGCTGAAAAAGTTTTTAAAAGTCATTTTTCTAAGTGTCACCCTCTGGTGAGTAAAGGTGTTTTGCCTTTGTAGGGCAGCATAGGCACTGCGTCATGGAATCAGCAGATAACATTGGGGTTCCTCTTGGGTTTCCCCATAAATGTCATTTTGTCTTTCCACCTGTTTACCGCTCCGAGAACTCCTCTTCAGAAAGGGGTTCGTCCTCACAGCTGGGAAGTCCATTAAAAAGTCAGAACGCCAAAGGATGGTCATCGGGCCTGAAACAAAGTCTGACCACTTGATGGGTTCTCCCATGGAGACAAGCCTGAGAGGCCCTTTCTGGTCTGAGATTACATGCACCCCCCCCCCCCCCCCACACACACACACACACACACACACTCCACTAGCCTAGCAACAGGACTAGGCCTTCAGCCCTGACAAGCCCCCTCCATTACAGAGAGGAATTGGTTTCATAACTGCCTCTTTAGAAGTGAGTGTGTGAGTGTGTGTGTGTGTGTGTGTGTGTGTGTGTGTGTGTGTGTGTGTGTGTGTGTGTGTGTGTGTGTGTGTTTGAGCCTATAGCAGCTCCTGCTAATCACAGGGGTCGGAGGTCACCGTGGTAGCGGCCAGGCGCTAGGTTACGCTCAGCCGGAGCTGCGGCCGGTCGGTCCTCCGCTATCCCATAGGCCTCTCTGGTGGCCCGTCGCTGTTGTGTGTGTGTGTGTGTGTGTGTGTGTGTGTGAGCCCTAAATGCAGGCTCTGCCAGCAACAACAGGGCTTTGTGTGTGTGCGCAGGAGTGGAGGAGTGCAGAGGAGTGAAGGCCTGTCTGTGTGAATCCAGCTCCTTGTCTGTGTTTTGTTATTTCTCTTTCTCTTTTTCTCTCTCCCCACTCTCTGTCTATGTCTTTCTCTCCCTCCTCTTCCTCTCTGTCTGTGTCTCTCTCTACCCTCTTTCTTCCTCTTCCTCTGTCTGTCTCTCTCTCTCTCCCTTCTCCTGCCTGTCTGTCTGTCTCTCTCTCTCTCTTTCCCTCCTTTTTTGTCTGTGTGTAAGTCTCTGTCTCTTTCTCTACCCTCTTTCTTCCTCTGTCTCTCTCCTCTCTCCATTCTCCCATCTGTCTGTCTGTCTGTCTGTCTGTCTGTGTGCTTGCCTGTCTTGTCTTCGTACAGGTTGCTGGACTGTCTGACTGCTCTCCCACACAGTTCTGTTGCATAGAAATGTTATGAACAAGAAATCTTATTTTTCCAGACATCCCCCCCCCCCCCAAAAAAAAAAAAGAACGACTCAAGATATTTGGCCATGATGTGAAAACTGATGTTCATTGTTCCAAAAATGACAATGACTCATTTTCGCCCAAAATTGAGGTTACACAGAACCACACAGAATCACACAGACAGACAGACAGACATTCAGCCAGACACACAGACGGACAGAAAGAGACAGGAGACAATGAGAGCAAAGTTCACCCAAAATTGACGTTTTTTTTTTTCAGTCAGGCTAGCGAGACCAGCACCCAGTGACCCACCACTAGTGCCCTTATAAATTACAAATTTCATCGACACCACTTATCTGCCTACACACCTGCACCACTCATTAACCAGACTACAGGTGTACAATCACCCACACAAGCTTGTGCAGATATCTCTGTCTGTGTCTGCTAGTTCAGACTGGAAGGGCACTACTCCAGGGCATTGTTGAGGCACTGTTGTAGAGCAGTTACTGTGGATTTATTGTATGTGTGAGTTTGGGCCTTGGAGGTGCATTATCATGAAGTGTACCCTCACCAAGTACACACACACACACACACACACACACACACACACACACACACACACACACACACACACACACACACACACACACACACAGACACACACACAGACACGCACACAGACACACACACAGACACACACACAGACACACACACAGACACACACAGACACACACAGACACACACACACACACACAGACAGTAACTTGTAACAGTAACTTAGTGATACAAAGTCCCCACCACTTTTAGTCCCACCAGGCAAGTCGGACGTGTGCCTCTGATCACCTCCTCACTTGCTTCCTTCTTCCTCCTCCGCCCTCCTCCCTCCTCCCCCCTCCCCCTTCCTGATTCCAGGAAAAAAGTAGTCGATCAAACGACTCGCTGATCTCGGCACCCCCCCCCTACTCACCTGTGCGCACACACACACACACACACATGCGCACATACACACACGCGCACACACACACAGACAGACACGCACAGACGCACACACAACCCAACACCATCACTCCCCCACCTTATGACTGACTGGAAAAGCCTGCCTTTCTTATCCCCAGCCGATGCAAGCACCCAACTCCTGACTCCTGTCTCTCAATCACATCTGCATCAAGCAATCTGTCAGACATGCCTTGATTGGCGGGGAGGGGGGGTTGGGTTGGGTTGGTTGGGTTGCGGGGGATGGAGGCATGGCATAGCACAGCACACCAGAAACAGGCAATCATTTGAGGAAAACTTGGCACTTGACAGTTGACTAGGCTCTTGACAGTTGACTAGGCTCTCCTCCTGCACTCCTCTTCTCTCCCCTCCCCTCCCCTCCCCTCCCCTCCCCTCCCCTCTCCTCTCCTCTCCCCTCCTCTCCCCTCCCCTCCCCTCCGCTCCCCTCCCCTCCGCTCCAACACAGGGTTCTATGTGGCATATGTGCCCTCAATAAAATAAACAGTAGTGCATGTTAGTTTGCTCTAAGAGAGAGAGAGACGGGGAGACAGAGAAAGGGAAATAGAGGGATTCAGAGAAAGGGAAAGAGAGAGCGAGAGAAAGAGAAAAGGGAGTGTGTGTGTGTGTGTGTGTGTTTGTGTGTGAGAGAGAAAGAGAGAGCTGTAGTCACTCTTCACAGCTGTCTGTGCCAGAGAGGCAGACAGCTGGATGCTGGATTGCTGATTCTGAAGCAAAAACATCTTGTCTGTGGTCTGCCTGTCTCTGTGTGTGTGTTTCCGTGTGTGTGTGTATCCCAGACGTGCAGTCTCTTCTCTCCCCAGTTGGCCCTCATTAGGTTCCCAGTATTCACAGTGCCCACAGCAGCAGCAGTGAATTTAATAAACTTATTGTTGTAGAGTTGTATTTTTTTGTTGTTGTTGTATGTAACCAAAGCTTGGCCTCCTCATCTCCAGGCTAGGACGGACAACTCTCCAACCTTTTGTCCAGGGCACTACTTCTTCTCCTTCTTATTCTCACTCCTTATTTTCTTCTTCTTCTTCTTCTTTTTCTTCTTCTTCTTCTTCTTCTTCTTCTGCTTTTGGTGATGGCAACCATGTGTTACAGGTTTGCGTTAGTCATGGTCAGTCTCTCTGTCTTTATCGCTCTCTCTCTCTCTCACAGACTTATGAATTTATCCCCAATGAACACAGTCATATCCACAAAAACACACACACGCTTACTCACTCCCTGTACACACTCACCTCCACACACACACACACACACACACAGACAAGCTTACTCACTCCCTGCACACACTCACGTCCACACACAAACACCCATGGTCAGCCTTCATAACCACATGCCTCCATCATCTTAACTCCTTTTGTAACGTGCACTTTTGGTTAACAAGATTCACCTTCGAATTGGAAGTCCTGGTGAATCATATGAAACAGCAGGAGAGCGGTGTGTGTGTGTGTGTGTGTGTAGAGGTGTGTTTGTAGAGGTGAGTGCATGTGTAAGGATACATTTCTGTGTAAAAAAAGTGTGTGTGTGTGTGTATGGGGAATGAGTGAGCGTGTGTGTGTGTATGTGTGTGTGTGTGTGTGTGTGTGTAGAGGTGAGTGTGTGTATTTGTAGAGGTGAGTGGGCATGTGTAAGGATAAATGTCTGTGTAAAAAAAAAAGTCTGTGTGTATGGGGAATGAGTGAGCGTGTGTGTGTATGTGTGTGTGTGTGTGTGTGTGTGTGTAGAGGTGAGTGTGTGTGTTTGTAGAGGTGAGTGTGCATGTGTAAGGATAAATGTCTGTGTAAAAAAAAAAAAGTCTGTGTGTGTGTGTATGGGGAATGAGTGAGCATGTGTGTGTGTGTGGTGGGGAGCGAGAGAGAGATGGATGTGTGTTTTTGTGCTGAGCCATGCTGAGTCATTCTGTTGCCATTTGCCGGCGTCCTAAACGGTGACTGGAGGGAGCGTGGCTGCCTTCTGCTGCTCCTGCAAACCTGACTCCACCAGAAAAACCCCACAGCAGCAGCAGCAGCAGCAGCAGCGGTCGCCACGCCAACCCAGACTGCCTGTAAACGGACACCTTCCTCTTCCCTATCTCCTCTTGCATCTTTGCCCTCTCTATTCCCCCTCTTTTTCTCTTTCTCTTTCTCTCTTTCTGCATTTCTTCAACCTAGATTGCTTCTCTTCTCTCCTCTTATCTTCTGTTCTTTTCTCTTCTCTTCTCTTCTCTGCTGTCCTTTCCTTTCGTCTCCTCTCTTCTCTTGTCTTCTTTTCTTTTCTTTCCTCTCCTGTCTTTTCCTCTCTTCTCTTCCCCTCTCTTCTTTTCTCCCCTTTTTCTCTGCTGTGTACCCTGTCTTTTCCTTCTACATAGTTAAGGCCTTCCATTTCTCTCAACCCCCCTTCCCATGTAGCTTGCTTCTCTCCTTTTGTCTCTCTCTCTGACTCGCTCTCTTTCCTCCCACTCTGTTGCCATTTCAGTCCCACCATCTCTTTTCCACAGTTCTAAGTTCTCTCACTCACCCTCTAACCCCCTCTCTGTCTGTCTGTCTCTCTTTCTCTCTCCCCCCCTCTCTTTTTCTCTTTTTCTCTCTGCCTTTCTTTATTCAGCACAGCCCCAATCATAGCCTAATGTGGTTTATTTCCCCCACAGAAGGCATTCAGTTTTGTATAACTTTAGAGAACAAACTGACACTATGTCCCATCACACGGTGTCTGTCACACAGGGAGTAGAGGACCCAGCCCCCCTGCCCCATCCCCAGCCCCACATAGCCCCAGCCCCCATCCCCAGCCCTAGCCCCAGCACTGAGCTCCAGCTCCAGCCCCACATAGCCCCAGCCCCACATAGCCCCATCTCCAGTCCCAGCCCCTGCCTCTGCCCCTGCCCCTGCCCCAGCCCCAGCCCCAGCCCCACATAGCCCCATCTCCAGCCCCATCCCCTGCCCCACATAGCCCCATCTCCAGCCCCAGCCCCAGCCCCATCCCCTGCCTCTGCCCCAGCCCCACATAGCCCCATCTCCAGCCCCATCCCCCCAGCCCCAGCAGCACTGAGTGGAGGGCACAGTCCTTGTCCCACAGACGACCTCTGTCTCATGCTGATAATGTTACTCAGTGCTGCACACTGATGTTTTGACTAGGCTGAATGAGTGTGTGTGTGTGTGTGTGTGTGTGTGTGTGTGTGTGTGTGTGTGTGTGTGTGTGTGTGTGTGTGTGTGTGTGTGTGTGTGTGTGTGTGTGTCCGTGTGTCCGTGTCCGTGTGTCCGTGTGTGTGTGTCCGTGTGTGTGTGTCCGTGTGTGTGGGTCCACTGATTTTCACCAAAACCAGGTGGTAGCTGTGCACAGATGTCACTCTGCAATCCAGGCTCTCTCTCATATACACACACCACACACACACACACACACACACACACACACCCCACACATGCGGTGACCACATGAAACAACACACCTTTCCTTCAGGTATGGATTTCCTGGAAACAGAACTGTGAGTGAGATCACCGGGTCACATGACTCTCAACAAGGGGGAGAGGGAGAGGGGGAGGGAGTGGGAAGACAGGGGAGAGAGAAAAAGAAAGAGAAAGAAAAAGAGCGTTAGAGGGAGGGAGGGAGGGAGAGAGGGAGGTAGAGAGAGACAGGGGGAGGTAGATCTCTCCCACAGGGTGAACCTTGGCCATTGTCTCCCTCTGCAGACCAGCTGACTTCTGGGAAACCTCAGCCGCCCCAAACAAAGAGAGAGGGAGAGCCCTCGGTGCCATGCCATCACTCCTCCTAAGGCACCTGTGCTTTCTTTCTTTCTTCTCTTTCTTCTCTTCTCTTTTTTCTTGTTCTTTCTTCCTTTTTTCTTTCTCTCTCTTAGCCCCTTTCTCATCCCTCATACTACATCTGCCTGTCTTCGTGGCTGACCCTAGCGTTCTTCTCCTCTATCTCGCAGTTTTAGTATGTGCGTGTGCATGTCTTTGGGGGTGAATGGAGGAGGGGCAGCCTCCGGCTTTAACCAGACTGTACTCCGTATGCTATGCTGTGCTGGGCTGTGCTGTTTGGTCTGTGCTAAGCTGAGCTGTGCTGTGCTGTGCTGTACTGTGCTGTTTGGTCTGTGCTAAGCTGAGCTGTACTGTACTGTACTGTGCTGAGCTGAGCTGAGCTGTGCTGTGCTGTGCTGTACTGTGCTGTGCTATGGGAGCGAGGCCAGGCCTGCGCTGGCTGATTTACAGGAGTGGGATGTGTGGGTAAACACCACGCTTAGTCAGCCTCTCCCCAGGCCCTCACGAGAGAGAGAGAGAGAGGGGGGGGGGGGGGGGGGGGGAGAGAGGGAGAGAGAGAGAGGTTAGGCAAAGAGACAGAGGTGAGAGTGGAAGGGTGAAGTGTGTGTGTGTGTGTCTGAGAGAGATCAACGAGAGAGAAAAGGGGGCAACATTGGCATGAATGAACAAAAGTGTATCAGCTGTCCAGAACCACAGCTGAGCATAAATTAGTCATGAATTAAAAGGTGTGCGTGTGTGTGCATGCCTGCAAGTGTGTGTGTGTGTGAGAGAGAGAGAGAGAGAGAGACTCATCGTACCATTGCTGGATGTGAGTTCATGCGGAAGATGTCATGTCATTCGTGTGCCCCATAAACACACCAGGGAAAAGCATCACCTGTGCAAAGAAATGGCTCTTCACAGCAGGCACACACATAGCACACATGCAAAGCAGGCACATTATAAGTGCCAGTAGGGTAAACAAATGTTATATAAGCTCACCACTGATACCATAAAACACCCCACCCACCCCCAATAAACTGGGTCAGTTGAACTGTGCCCTTTGTGGAGTGGACGCAGATGCAGTGAACTAATCTTATCCTCTACTTTGTGGCTCCATAAAGCCCATAGATGGATGGCCGTAACGCTGACCCAGTGCCCAGTGTGCTTGGCTTTGGCTGGCCTAATGAGCACATATATCCTGATGGCTGTGCTGTGTCAGTGTGGACTTGTCTCTCCTTCATTTGCCTCTCATTACATTTTATTACATTACATTGCATTTGGAGAGACACTTTTATCCAAAGCAACTTACAAAAAGGAGGACATAAGCTGACAGAGGTGTAAAGGAACACAGAGTAAGCAGGCAACCTTCATACATACAGGGAGGTGCAAGTGCCTCTCCTCCTAATTCAAAATGGCCTCAGTGAATGAGGAGCTTCATGGAGAGTCTGAGTGAATAGAGTGCAGTGAGAGTGAGAGTGAGAAGGAGACTGGAGCTGTGAGAGAGGAATGTAACTTAATGAGATGTGTGTTTGTTTGTTTGTTTGTTTGTTTGTTTACTTGTTTGTTTGTTTGTGTTTACGTCCAGGCTCCACTTACAGCGTCCTGTCCACCATGCCCTCCGACTCTGAGAGCAGCAGCTCCCTCAGCAGCATAGGTGAGTATCTATGTGTGTGTGTTTGTGTGTGTGTGTGTTTCTGTGTGTGTGTGTGTGTGCGAGCGATTGCGTGCCTGAGTGTGTGTGTGTGTGTCTGTCTGTCTGTGTTTTCCTGTAATTGCATTTACAAATAATTTGAATTTGTATTATTTGGTTAAGGTGTGTGTGTGTGTGTGTGTGTGTGTGTGTGTGTGTGTGTGTGTGTGTGTGTGTGTGTGTGTGTGTGTGTGTTGATACTGTGATATGTGGTACCTGAGCAGAGAGGGTGCATAGGCAGGGACTGGCACATAGCTGTGTGTGTGTGTGGACTGGCACGCTGTGTCTACTAGAGTTTAATAGCTCCCATGTAGCCCTCGCCTCTCTTGTCAGAGCAACACACACCACATACACACACACACACACACACACACACCCTCTGTGTATGAGAGTTTAATAGCTCCCATGCAGCTCTCGCCTGTCTTGTCCTAAGAGCAACATGGATACACACACACACACACTCTCTCTCTCTGTCTCTCTCTCTCTCTCTCACACACACACACACTCCCTCTGTGTATGCGAGTTTAATAGCTGCCATGCAGCCCTCGGTCTCTTGTCCTCAGAGCAACAGAGCTGTCAGCGGCCCAGAAAGAGCGCATTGCTTATTCATGGCCCCTCTCACATGCACACCCGCATACACACGCTCACACTCACACCCGCACACACACGCTCACACTCACACTGTGTATCTCTCTCTCGCACACTCTCATACACACACACAGTCCACTCTCTTTCTCTCTCACTCACTCCCTCTGTCTATTCTCTCTCTCTCTCTATCTCTCTCTATTTCTCTCTCTCTCTCTCTCTCACACACACACAGACACACACACACACACACACACACACATTCTCTCACACTCTCACACACATACACACACACACACGCACAGAGCCCATAAATACCCAGCACAGGAGGGATGAAACATGGCACTCACTTAGGCCAGGGCACAGCCACAGAAGCACCCAGCCACACAAAATATGTGCAGTGTCCACACACACACACACACACACACACACACACACACACACACACACACACACACACACACACACGCACACAGTCCATAGATACATCACAAAGCTGCCTGATGAGACAGTTAAAATGACACTAAAAGCATTCATCTTCCCTCCCCATCAAGAGTAGTTTTTCCTGCGCTGTGTTTATGTAGTATCTCTCCCTCGATGCTGCAGTGGTCACCTCTGTAGTTTATAGCAGTGTTTCACAAAGTTTCTCATGCCGAGGACCACTCAAAAAAAAACCTAAAGAAAACCAGGAGAGAGGAGAGGGCATCTGAGGCCAACAGGGCTATGGACATGCATGAACTGGTCAAGCATCACAGCCCTAACTAGAAACTGGCATGAAGATGCTATACATGTTTAAACACACTGTGCATAGAATAGGTAGCTTAAGAAAGATGGAAAATGCTATCCATGTGTATATATAGTATATCTTTCTGTAAGTCACTTTGAATAAAACCGCCTGTGAAATGTAATGTAATGTAATATATACAGTGTATGGGAGACAGGGAGGAAAGATAAAGCCCTAAGGACTTATAGGAAGACATAAGTCAAGATCTCCATTCACATTCAGAAATCAATGCTCCAGTGTGGGTTCTTCCAAACATGCATAAAAACACACAGACATATGACCAAAGACACACACACAAACATATATACTGTATATACACGCACAAACATAGAAAGCCACATTTGCATTTGCACATATTCATACACACATACAACCATACATGTACACACACACACACACACACACACACACACACCAATAAAAGTGATATTTTCCATCACTGTAACCTTGCTGCAGGAGGAGAGCATGGCTGAAATGAAATGAAATGAAATGGTGTCTTTGTGCCTTTCTCTGCTGGCTCCATATCTTAGCACCGACTCTCTCAGAAGCCCCTCGGGGGCCTCTTGTCCTCCAGGCAGCACCGCTCTGGTGCCGGTGCCCAGTGCTAATGTTGGGCTGGTTCTGGTCAAGCACTGGCACCAGCACCAGCACCGGTGCACGTTTCCACAGGTCTCAAAACCGAGCACACTGTGACACTATTGTGGTTCCGACTTTGTGTGTGGACCAGCAACTTCAGGGAGCCATGCCGGTGCCATGCCAGCTTTTTGGCACCAGCACCTGTCACTTTTCAGTCGAAACAAGCAGAACCAGTTCCAGACTGGGCATCGACACTGGCACTGTGGCACCGGCACTGGGGAGGTGGAAAGGAGCTAAGTAAGGGCCCAGTCGGTTCCTAGATAGCATGCAGCAGGCAGACACCAGACAGTGCAGAACACACGTCCCTGCAATCATCTCAAGGACACTCCACAGAGTAATAGGCACAGCCCATCTGCTGGACTGTCATCTGGAGTCCGTGAGGTGTAGCCCTGCAGTGGAAGACTTGTTGATATGAATAAAAATCCGAATATGATATAATTAGCCACTAGGGTCCAGGACTGTTGCTACGCCTATAGCTGTACAGGTGCACCCCCCCACACACACACACTATGTTAATTACGGTCATAATGACTTCAGGTATAACAGCGTAATTACTACCTCTGCCAAGTAGATTATATTTCTTTGCCTGCGTCTGTCTGTCTGTCTGTCTGTCTGTCTGTCTGTTAGCAAAATACCTCAAAAAGAGATGAACGCATCATTCTGATATTTTGACAATACGTCGGTATTGTTACTGCCTTGAAGTTAACATAGGAAATCCCGTTGACGTTAAAATGGGAGGAAGTATTGAACTGCTTGGTGGAGGTCTGCGCTCTTCACAGTGCTTTTCTAGTCTAATGGTAAACCTAACGGAGCCATAGTTGGTCTACTAAGGGGTTGCGACTTGCAGTTTCAAGACAAGAGTGAGTGAAAGGGAGTCGTCACGAGAGGGGTTTCAGGTGTGTTGTGCAGAAGGTGTGTTTGCTCCAGTGACATGCTGACCTCCGCAGGTACGACGGGCAAAGCGTCCTCCCCGCCCCCGCCGGTGCTGCAGGAGCAGAGGGCCCCCGGTGAGCGTCTGGAGGCCGTGCTCTTCCAGCTGCGGCAGGTCACACGCCAGAGGGACGAGCTCCGCAAACGCCTCGCCCTCGCCTCGCCCGGCACCACCTTCGACGACTGCAGGTAGGGCCACGCAACACACACAAACATACACACACACACATACACACTGCAGGTAAGGCCACACAGACACTGCAGGTAAGCCACGCAAGGCACAACTCGGCACACACACACACACACACACACACACACACACACACACACACTGCAGGTAAGGCCACGGAATGCACACAAATGGATGGACACACACACACACACACACACACACACACTGCAGGTAAGGCCACGCAACGCACACAAATGGACGGACACACACACACACACACACATACACACACACACACACACACATACACTGCAGGTAAGGCCACATAACGCACACAAATGCACACACAAACTGCAGGTGTGTATGCACGTTTGTGTGTGTGTGTATATATATATATGCATATGTATGGGTGTGTATGTCTCTGTATATTTACTGTGCAGAAGTCTTGCATGAACTCTCTTAGCCTATCGTAAACTTTATTTTTTTTTCTTTTTGTGTGAGTGTGGGGAGACTGACTTAAAGTTTCCCCCCTTGCCTAAGAGTACTGTCAGGCTGAAAAATAAAATTGTTTCCGACCTGACACTTTCTGTGAGGAAGGGCACAATGAATGAATTCAAACCTGCCTGTACTGTCTGCACAAATCCAGCAATTTAGACCATATCCTCCCCACTGACACAAATCAAACTTTTTAGACATTCCTTCCAAGAGTTCAATACATCCCCTGTGCTACTGACCATTGTTGTGGGGGGTTGTTTGTGGTCAAACTTTTCTTTTACTGCATTTTTTACATTTGCTAGTTGTGTTTTTATAAACACAATAACAATGCACCATAACAAAGTGTTAGGGTAGCTGAAGAGTTTTATACAGTACTTTTGCACTTACGCATGCACACACACACACTCTCTCTCGCACTGACACACACACACACACACACACACACACTCTTTCTTGCCTGCACACACACTCACACACATACACACACTCTTTCTTCCCTGCACACGCTCTTTTTTGCCTACACACACACAGACACACACACACACACTTTATTGCCTGCACACACACACACACACACACACACACACACTTATTTAAAAAAGCAAACGTGCTTACATAAGAGAGCCCCTGGGTGGTATTGCCCCCCCCCAGTCGCTGGAGGCAGGGCAGACCTGCGTCCTGACGTGTGTTTGTTTACAGTTAGTCACAGGAAGGACCGTCATGGACACAGCAGTGGCCACTATGCCCTCACAGTAAACCAGATATTGCATTTGACATTCACAGAGTAAATATGTCATATGTCATATGACAGCTGTGTCTTGGTTTGTTTTTTTCTCCTAATGATTCATGATTCATTTACTGCGCACTGAAGGCACACAGAGTGCCACAGCCATGCCACATGGTGTGTGTGTGTGTGTGTGTGTGTGTGTGTGTGTGTGTGTGTGTGTGTGTGTGTGTGTGTGTGTTGGGAGCTGCTGTAGAGAGAGAACAAACAGCAAAGTCCCGACCTCAAGGAACAGGATCTGAACGAAAAGAGGAAGCTGACAAATGGAATAGTCTGACCCATGTCTTCCTGTTTGAATGCACAACAACAACAAGCCGTGCCTGTTTTACACGTGGGAGATACCTGTCTTAAAGTGACTCATCTTGTTTGTGACGCACACACACACAGGCAAACACACACACACTCAGGCACACACACACACACACAGAAACAGAAACAATCCCACACCCACATACACACATGCACATGCATACAACAACAAGCGATGACTGTTTTACAAATAAGAGAGTGACTCATTATGTTTGTGTGACACGCACGTGCGCACTCACACACACACACGCACAGACACACATACCCACACATGCACAGACACAAACAGAAACACAAATGCGCTGACACACACAGAGACAGACGTGCGCACACACACACACACGGTGGTAATTCATCATCAAATGGGAGTTTGTGAGCTAAATTACTAAAATCGCTTCAAAGACGCATGCGTACCTAAATGTATCTGAGTCATGTTTTTGAGTGGAAAAGCCTTTGCTGTCATTTCCTGTTAATTAACTAACTTTTTATTTATTTCATTTTTTTGTGGTCATCCTCATCCATTGTGCACAGTGGAGAGTTGTTATAGTGGTCAGCTTCCCATCAGCATGCTCAGCTAAAGGGCCGTTTAATAGGCAGATTTGACAGTGGCCTAGATGACAGCTTTAGACTGGCTCAGTTTCATGTCTGTGGGATTAGTGTGTGACTGAGCCAGGTCTTGGTTGGTATAAATGGGCTTTGGCTCTATCCTTTCGGAGAACGAACAGCAACATGCGTGCAGACTCACTCACTCACTCACTCACTCACTCACTCACACACTGCACTTACTCACTCATGCCAGTGCACACAGTTAGCCATGCATGCAACATCTCACTCCTGTCATGCCCCGAACATGCTCACACACACACACAAACTCACACACACATTTACTCACACACACACACACACTCACACTCACACACTCACACACACACACACACACACACACACACACACACACACACACACACCACACACACTCACACACACGCACAAACTCACACACACACATTTGCGGACAGGCAAAATATTACATGCTCTCACAGATGCACTTAAACGAATATGCATTCACTGCATGCATGTAAATACGTATGTGTGTGTGTATGCTATTGTTAGCAATCCCACTCACGCAAACACACTTGCTTCCATGAACACGCACTCTCTATGAAGTGCCTTTTAACAAACCAAATCCTATGGGATCATCTGTCAGCACTACGCTTGAAATAGGAGTGGCCTTAACAGCCTGGGGTGGTGGTTTGCTGTTGTTTTACATATGAATTATTAAGGGAAAAGCTGAAAGTTTCAGCCAGTAACCCCCCCAAAGCCGCCCAGTCTATGGAGCAAAGGCTTGTAGATAGGGGGGGTAGCTTTTGGAGAAAGAGGGGGGGGGGGGGGGACTGTCTGTCTGTCTGTCTCTGTCTGTCTGTCTGTGTATCTGTCTGTCTGTGTCTCTGTCTGTCTGTCTGTCTGTCTGTCTCTGTAAACATGTGTGTGTATGTGCATGTGTGTCTGTCTGTTTCTGTTTGTGTGCACACAAGGCTCTAGAAGGGTGTGTGTGTGTGTGTGTGTGTGTGTGTGTGTGTGTGTGTGTGTGTGTGTGTGTCTTTTTCTGTTTGTGTGCACACGAGGCTCTAGAAGGGTGTGTGTATGTGTGTGTGGGTGTGCACGTGCACGTGCACAATATGTCAGAGCTCATGCATTTTGCAGGGCTGGTTCATCCCTCCGGCAGCGTGTGTGTGTGTGTCTGTGTGTGTGTGTGTGTGTGTGTGCGCATGTGTGTGTGTGCCACCGAGGCGCTGTGTGTGTGTGTGTGTGTGTGTGGGTGGGCCCCCGAGGGGCTGTGTGTGTGTGTGTGTGTGTGTGTGTGTGTCAGGGCCTTTTCCACTGGTGCCTCTTCAGGTGCTCCCATAGTGTCCAGGAGCTAGCCACAGGCTACATGTTAGAGGCCTCCTCTGTGGCAGAACAGGGGAAGGAGAGGTGGTTGTTGCTGTAATGAGATGTTTATTTTTTATTTAAATTTTTAATGCGGTATTTGTGTCCTTGTGATGAGGCGTTTTTACTGATGTTCCACGTGCTGTTTGAGAGTTCAACTCTTGCCTCCGGCCTTTTGTGTCTCTTGTTCTCTGTCCTGTTACCTGTTTCTTTTTTTTTGTTCTTCCCTCTTGCTTTTCCTTCTCTCTCTATCACTCACCCTCTCTCTCGCTCTGTCTTGGTCCCCACTGTGTGTGTCTCTCTTGCTCTCTCTGTTCCTCAGTCATTTTAACCTCCCTCCCCCTATTACTCTGTCTCTCCCATCCTCCTATTTCTTTCTTATTCTCTCTCTCCATTCTACTCTCTTTGATTTTCTCTAATCAATTTGTGTTTGTCATTCGTCTCCAAATTTGTCTGTTTCCATGATTGACTCGAATGACATTACTATTAAATATGTATTTTATTTACCTTATATTATATTGCACTTATTTTGTCTTTTATGCTGTTACATATTGTCCTTTGCTTGTATTGTGTAAATGCACAGGGCTGAAAGATGGTGTGGGGCAGTAGTTTACATTTAACATTTACTAGTAGATTTTCTAGTTATAATACTAGTAATAATGTACTACTTTGGAACATTTGCTAATTTCAGGCATAGAATTATTTCTCGCTTTATGCCCTGAATGCACTGTACAAATACATTTTCAATGTCTGGATGCCTTGCCTCATGTGCTCTCCTTTGCACCCCCTTACCATGCCCCCCACCTTGCCCCCTGCCCCTCTCCCCCCGCATGGTGTCCCTAGGCCGAGCGCGGCGAAGCCGGGCCACGACTACGAGCGTCTGAAGCTGCAGTGCACCAAGGCCATGGGCGACCTGCAGTCGCTGCAGAACCAGCACACCAAGACCCTGCAGCGCTGTGAAGAGGCCGTCAAGGAGGCCGACTTCTACCAGTGAGAGAGAGACCGCCGCTCCTTTTTATCCATCCATCCATCTCTTCATCTCTTCATTCCTTCATCTCTCCATCTCTCTTTGATCTCTTGCTGCATATATCTCTCTCTCCATCCTCCATCTCCTGTCGCGTCATTTTCTTTATTCATGGGCTTTTTTTTTGCACCATCTTGGCAAGTCTTGTCAGCACCTCCTTCCTTTTACTTCCACCTCTTCTTCTTCTTGCTCTTGTTGTTGTTGTTGTTGTTGTTCTTCTTCTTCTTCTTCTTCGCTGCTCTTGACTTTTTATCATCTTGTTCATCACCAGTTTCCTTTCTAATGTCGCCTTCACGTCTTTACACCCTGTCTAATTTCTTTGCCTGCATTATGATTGTGTTCAAACTGAAGCACACTTTTCTTGGTCTGTCACCTGGGATGAAGGCGTCTGCAGAATCCTCATGCTGCTCTTCCTTGTCTCTCTCTCTCTCAAGTGCTATATAATGTCACTAGACTCTGGCTTTAAACCCATGGCACGCGTGTTCCCTGTCTTTCACACCTGTCAGCCCAGCAGGATGGCATTAGAACGAAGGCAAACTAACACAATCAATCGCTCGCTCTCTCACTCAGTCACTCTTGCTGACTCTGTCTTTTTTTCACCCTTCTCTCTCTTTATTTCTGTCCATCATCCATCGATGACTCATTCTCTTGCATTCACTCAATCCCACTTTCTGACTGAATAGCACGTACATACAGACATACAGACATACACACATACACACACACACACACACACACACACACACACGAACACACACACACACACACACACGAACACTTACACACACACACAGTCACACAGACATTCTCTCCGACAGTCACTCCTACACACAGCCCTCCCTCCCCCAGTTGTACACACTGAGAACTGAGAGCGGCGCAGACTTAAGCCCCAACTAAATCCTCCATTGGGTTCATGCTTCAGCCTGAGCAGCCCAACAAACATGCTCATTTGCCTGTGCTGAGCGTCAACACACACAGAACCACTTCCACCTTCCGGCTCTGAGAGATCGAAGAAGAGACACAAGCCATCTGTTTCTGCTGATCTGCAGGGATCTCTCTCTCTCTCTCTTTGCCTCTCTCTCTCTGTTTCTCGCTCTCTCTCTTGCTCTCTCTCTCTCACACTCTCTCTTGCTCTCTCTCTCTTCATCTGTCTGTCTCTCTCCATCTGTCTATCTCTCTCCCTCTGCATCTCTCTGTGTCTCTCTCTTGTTTCTCTCTTTCTGTCTCTGTCTTTCTCTCGTGCTCTCACTCTCTCTCTCTCTCTCACTCTGTCTCTCTCTCTCTGCCTCTGTCTCTCTCTCTCTCTCTCTCTCTCTCTCTCTCTGAAGAGCTGGTGTGTGGTGCGGGCATGATTATAAGGATCAGATGAAAGCCTGAGACGACGCTATTGATGATTTCCGAGAGGATTACCAATGTGTCACACACACACACACACACACACACACACACCAATGTGTCATAAGCAGCAGGGTCGGCTCCTCACAGAGGACTCTCTTGCTCAGCTGAAGCACAGAAGTGTCTGTGCCACAAACTAAACGCGGCCCTAGTGATGTGCCGTCAAAACACAGTAGCATTAACGCCGGGCCTACTCCACAGGTCGGAGATGCCCGTGCAGTGACTATGTGAACAAAGAAACTGTTTGAAACATATTGTAGGTATAATTATAATAGTGGTCATGTTGTTATGTACTTTCCTAATAGGAAGAAGCAAGAGATTTAGTCACAAGACAAAGGAGGTGTTATCAAGTCATTTTCCAGTCTGAACTCAATTTCTCAAAATATACAGTTACTGCTATTTGGCTTGGATAGACAGTGTAGTCTTGCAAAAAATCAGAAGCACACTCTGAATCAGATGCTCTGGACAGTGCAACTTTTCAACTTTATACAGAAAGATAATCAATTTAATGAAATGCTTGCCAGGAAACATTGGCTTGCCACATGTTATCGCTGGCCACATGTCGAAGTAGCACTTTATTTCTATGGTCCCTTGTTTAGTGTATCTAAATGCAACAACATGTAATATTATGTCATTTTAACTGTACATACCTAGACCTAATCCTAACCCTATGGTACAATTTAGCTGCACACTAGGTACACTGTAATTCACAATATAGATGCAGTTTGGCACAGTAAAATAAAGTGTAACCCAGGTTGGTAATAATAACAGTATTTTCTGATGACTTCTCGGTCACTGGCGTTTGGCTACATCCTCTGTGTCGGTGTAGTTTATCCTCATTGAGGATTCCAAGGTCTTTGTGTGTGTGTGTGTGTGTGTGTGTGTGTGAGTGTGTGTGAGTGTGTCTGTGTGTGAGAGTGTGTGTGGCACACAGGCGCTAAAACACCCAGGTCACTTGGTGATTAACCGACCCTTGATCTCTGGCACTGCAGATCCTCGCCACCCCTGAGGGATGATGGGTGTTAAGGGGTTGGTGTGGGGGTGTGATTGGGTTGGGGGTGGGGTCGGGGTTGGGGGATGAATGTTGGGGCGGAGGGTACACATCTGGCCGAGGACCAATCAGTCAGGCTTTGGAGTCTGACTGTGAGCCTGCACACACACACACACTCACTCCCATCCCACACACACTCACTCCCATCACACACACACTCACTCCCATCGCACACCCTCACACTCCCATCACACACCCTCACACTCCCATCACACGCACACAAACTCCCATCACACGCATGCACACTCCCATCACACACACATATTTATACACACAAACACTCCCATCACACACACTCCATAATCACACACACTCCATCACATATAATCGCATACAACACTCCATCACATAATAATGATTGATTAAGTGTGATTGGAGTCATTTGTGACCATACCACATGCAAACATTGCAGCGATGGAAGCACCTTGGCATCCTCAGAGAAGACATCCAGGCGACCACCACCACAGTCACACACATTACTTAGCTTGGCTTTCAGCGGGAGAAGGCACCATGTCTGTGTCTGTAGGGCTTAAGATTAATCATCATCTCGACCTACAGCTCTTCAAGATTTATCCTCGAAAGTCCCCTAATCCCGACAACAAATCACTCCTTAGCTGTCACATCCTTCAGTTGCAGTGGCACCGCATGATTTTCTTTCTTTTTTTTTTTCATCAGAAACCACCACTTTGAAGCTTGGAATTAACAGCTATGGTGCCCCCCCCTCACTCCCTTTTTTTAGCACCGCTTGGATTTAGTCACATAAGACCCTTGGCCATTTGTCTAATTTCATGATGGCATACCATCTTCATCACAAAGACAAGCCAACAGCTGGCTGCTATGCCAACAGGCAGATGAGGGATTATGAGATGCCGTATAAGCTGCTCTGTGCATAGAGAGAGAGAGGGAAAGAAAGAGAGAGAGAGAGAGACCGAGAGATGGACAGACAGATTATAATATAAGCAGACAGTGTATTTCATGTTAAAGATTGATGATACACTGCTTTGTTCATCTGTACAGTACTAAGTCTCTCTATGTCCTCACACTCTCTCCATTTCTCTCTCTCTCTTTCTCTCTCTCTCTCTCTCTCTCTCTCTCTTTCTCTCCCCCCCCATCTCTCTCTGAAAGCTGCCTGAGCTTAAACCACTCAGGTACGATGTAAGCTTTTGTATCAGTTTGTTTAGCGGGTGGGTGTAGCACCAGAGAAAGCCTGTTACCTCATCCCCGGACCTCACGAGCATCCTGTAATACAGGATATAACACACAGGACCGTGCTCTTATGTACTGAGCCACTGTAGTGTAGACGGGGGATAACGTGATCACACACACACACACACACACACACACACACACACACACACACACACACACACACACACACACGAGACTGTGGTGCCGTGGGCCATGTGTGTACGTGATCACACACACACACACACATACACACACACACACACACACACACACGAGACTGTGGTGCCGTGGGCCATGTGTGTACGTGATCACACACACACACACACACACACACATACACACACACACACACACACACAAACACACACACGAGACTGTGGTGCCGTGGGCCATGTGTGTACCATGAGCTCTGACATACTGTGCACGTGCACACACACACACACACACACACACACACACACACACACACACAGACCCTTCTAGAGCCTTGTGTGCACAGAAACAGACACACACACACACACACACACACCCAACCACGTGTGGCAGGGTTACCTGAACGCAGCTAATGCAGTGACACATCTGCTCTGCTCTTCTCTGGATGGGGCTGGCTGGAGCTGCAGCTGGGCTTGCTGCACGTGTTGTATAACGCTTGTGTGGATATATGTGGACTTATGCACAGGCACAAAAAGTGGCATGCACAGTGTGGTGCGGTACAATACACACGAATGCACGTGAAAACACACGAAAGCACGCAAACAGATATACATACACACGAATGCACATACACACATACACACTTATTCACTTACTCACACAGACACACACACTACCATTACACACACATACTTCAACACACACACTTGCACATATACTCCAATCACACATACTCCATCACACACTCCATCCATCCAGTGAATGGTCTCTAGCAGAAGCTGAACTAATCCAAAACCAATGTCCATCTATCTTTCGCCCTCTCTCTCTCTCTCCCTCTCCCTCTCTCTATCTCTATCTCTATCTCTATCTCTATCTCTATCTCCCTCCCTCCCTCCCTCCCTCCCTCCCTCTATCTCTCTATCTATCTCTCTATCTATCTCTCTATCTATCTCTCTATCTATCTATCTATCTATCTATCTGTCTATCTGTCTATCTGTCTATCTGTCTGTCTGTCTGTCTGTCTGTCTATCTATCTCCTTCTCTCTCTCTCTCTCTCCCCCCCCATCTCTCTCCCCCCCAGCACGCTGCACAGTCGTGCGCTGGGTGAGCAGGCGCAGCTGAAGGAGGAGGCGGAGGGCCTGCGCAGGGACTACAGCACGCTGCTCAGAGAGCACCAGCACCTGCAGCAGGCATGCGACGAGCTGCGACGCCTGCGCATGGACGACCAGAGGGAGGCCGCCGACCTGCGCATGCTCCACCAACAGGTGGGGGGAGACAGGAACACACACACACACACACACACACACACACACGCCTGCGCATGGACGACCAGAGGGAGGCCGACCTGCACACACGCGCACACGCCTTCCTTTTCTCTGTCGCCAGCTCATTCACTCACTCACTCACTTACACACACCTACACACTCACACACACAGACACAGAGAGACAGAGAGAGACCCACACACACATAGCCTTTCTCTCTCACTGGCTTACACACACACACACACACACACCTCTTCTCTGTCTCACACACACCGCTCTATGAGCTAGTAAAGAAGGGCAGGGTGGGGCACCGCGCTGTTCTTTGACCAAGAAACCTTCATCTGTCATGTGACAGCAACTACAAAAAGTCTGATTTGGACAGACAATACCAAGGAATGGAATATGGAACAGTCCAACTGTATAGGCATTTTAGAACAGTTATATTGTAGTGTCTCTTGATATGTTTACAAATTGCAATGTGACTTAAAGCTCAGCATAGAGTAAGTGGGTTTTTGAAAAGTTGTCATGATCATAGATGTCTATTTCAGTCATTTTTTTTCTTTTAGTTTTTGTTGATGCTGATATTACCATAACCACAACCATAACCAAAACGTTTACCTGAACTCTAGCATTACACTTGCTTTCAGGCAGCCATGATGGCTAGCCTAATGACACTTCAACCACAATGACCACAATGAGAGGGCAGCCCAAAAATTAAGACCTTTGCACTCAGACAAAATGAAGGAGAGTCACAACGTTCGTCCCTGTCATTTTTCCCTCCCTCCCGTCAGTGGCAACATTAGCTCGTGGCAAAGGGCCTCTTTTTAGCCTCTGCTAATGAAAGACTTCCCAGGACCCTTCACGGAGCTCCCGGAGAATGCAGGCCAGGCCAAGACCCAGGCCAAGACCCAGGCTCAGGCTTAGGCTGTGGGATTCTCAGCCTCCCTGCTAATGAGGTCAGGTCATTATCCACACAGACCAGCAGCAATAATAAACCTGCTCCAGTACGCGTAGTTCAGGCAGTGGGAGGATTCTCACAAGGGCCTCTGAAAATTAGCCGCAGTCACCACCACCGTCTCAAATTAGTCCAGTGATGGGGAATGCCCTGCATGTTTTCTTTTTTTAAAGTTAGTTTGGTTATTTGTTTTGTTTTGTTTACTTGTTCATGCTTGTGTTTGCGGATGTCATACACATTAAAGCAACACTAAGTCGTTTTTTTAACCTAAAATAATGTTTACAAAATCGTTTCAGTGGTTCATCACTTCGTTACAGGGTGGACGGCACTTCTGAATTCGCTTTGCAGCCCTCCATGGGCTATAATTGCACTATGCAAGTTTGCAAATCAGGTTGCCAATCTGTAGTTGGAATGAGACATAAGAAAGACAATTCTGGTTCCAGCCTGTAGGGAGACCGAAGAGTAAACATGCTATAGTGTTGTTTTAAATGTCACATGTTTAAATGTTTTGTAGATGGCGTAGCCCTCTTACCCCTCTCTGCCTCTGGAAGTTCGGTCGCTGTCTGACCTCATCCTTTGCCCTTTAGTAACCCCTCTCACCCAGCCACTGGAGCAGGCCAATATTTGGGTCTCATTAAAACTATTCTGGTCGAGAGAGAGGAGGGGGTTGGGGGGGCTGGAGAGGGAGAGAGACAGAAACAGACAGACAGAGAGCGAGAGACACTGTGTGTGTCTCAGAGGTGGGGGGTGGGGGGGGGGGGTCCTGGATGAAAGAGGGAGAGGCAGAGACAGAGAAGGAGGGGAGGGGTGGGGGTGGGGCAGCACTCTCAAAACAAACAGCCCCTTAGGAGTCAGGAGGTTAAGGAGGGAAATCCATGAGCCCATCTCTGCTATGCAGCACGGCCCTGAGAGAAAGGCCTGCCCTGCCCCAGTATCTCTGACTCCCAGAACTCTGACACACACAGGCGCACACACACAGGCGCACACACACAGATGCACACACACAGATGCACACACACAGACGCATACACACAGAGACACACAGACGCACACACACACACACACACGCACACGCACACACACACACACACTTGCTCTCTTTCTGTCTCTACTGCCATTCCAATGCTGTTGCTTCCTCCACATAATCCATTCTACATCTTCATCAGAATGATCAACTGGGTCATTTCCTTCCTTTTTTGGATGTTTTCTAAATAATAGCATTTAGTTCTGGCCGATTATCATAATGGCCCGACTGCTTAAAAGCCTCCCCTGGCTTTTTCCTGGCTGCCCTGAAAGAGTTATGGCTTTGGTGGCCCCAAATGATAAGCAAATGAGCTCGTATAGCCCCTAAAAGCAGACTTGAGCCCGTGCCATCTGCATCACCGCTCTGTACGGCTGGAGAGTTAGTTCAGCCGTTTAATTTAGGCAAAGGGTTGTAACTTCACCCCCAAAGGCCTTTCCCCACTGAAAGAAGAAGTAGTCTGTCGTTTTTTGACAAACTGTTTTTGCTTCACCGCCAGGCTTTGATCTGTGGGGCATTAGAGCAGCGCCGTGCAAAAAAAAAAACAATAAAAAAAAAAAACGGGCGTTTGATCCTCCCCACAAAACAGGAAACAAAAGAAACAAATTTGAATTTAAATCTGTGGCAGAGGCCACTTTAAACACAGAGAGAGAGAGAGAGAGAGAGAGAGAGAGAGAGAGAGCGAGAGAGCGAGAGAGCGAGAGAGCGAGAGAGCGAGAGAGCGAGAGAGAGAGAGAGAGAGAGAGAGAGAGAGAGAGAGAGAGAGAGAGAGCGAGCGAGAGAGCGAGCGAGCTACGGAGGCCTGGCCATGCCAGCAGAGTGGCCCAGTGCCTTTGATGCGTCAGGAGACATTCATGAGAAATTGACATTTAAGCTCAACAAAAACAAGGTTGTGTTTGGACAGGGGGGGCAGCGGTGTGGTTACTTAAGGTCAGAGGAACGAACGCACCACCCTGAACTCTGCCACCTGCAGGTGAATAGGTGTAGCTGCACTCTCACAGGGTGGAGAGCTGTCTGTCTGACAAGCAGGAAGCCAAATGCAAATGTAGAATAGGGTAATGCAAGTTTATTCAGATTAATGGCAGCTGATGCTTGGAAAAGGCCTTGCCCAGAGTTGGACTCAGTAGACCCACATCAGATCAAGGTTTCTATAACTTCTTCTTATTCCCCTGCGGTGTCACTGTTTCAAATCAATTTTTGTCATTTAATTTTCCAGGATGGGTATTATTATACAACTCATTGTAAACCTCAGGTGTATCTAAGCGCACATATTAGTCTGGTGATGTAAATTGGAATCAATTCTGTCAGAATAAGAATAATATTATTAATAATATATTTTATTTTCTATAAATTTATGCAAACTAAACAACAAAGTCTGACCGACAAAAGTATTGTAAAACAGTATAATGTAT
>CM059287.1:7871634-7941634 GCA_030347295.1 Setipinna tenuifilis | reverse complement strand
AATTCCACACTTTTCCTCTATACAGTGTGTGCTGCTGAATAAAACCACACACCTGTAGTTGAGTCCTTGGAGAGATTCTTGGAAAACGTTTTTATTCTGTCATCATAATCAACACTGCTGTTCATGACAGTAAGTTGTTTGAGAAGGGCTTTTCAGGACTTTTGGTGGGTAAAAATAGAAATAATAGCATTTTAATGAAGTTTGTTGTTGTAGGTTATTTGCCCAGTAATAAGTTTTAATGTAATTTATAGAGAATATTGCATCAGCAGGGTTGTCATCATTTTTAAAAGCTTGAAAAGATCCAGGGCTTTTGAAGTGAGATTCGGGGATTCAGTCCCAAAAGCCACCCCCTCCTTCCGCCGTTGTTTTACCCTTTTAAGTGGTGATGTTAAAGCTGCCATCAGCCAGTCTTCAAAAGCATTTTTAAGTATATTTGCCGAAACTGTCACAATTTTCTGACAGTATTACATAATATGTGTAGGAAGTTTAAGATCAAATATGACCCCTTTGGCACCACCTACAGCTCGTAGTGTTATTTGCAAAATTGTCACACATACAACGATTGGGAACCTGTCGGAGCTAAGAGGGAGTGGTAGCTCCTGTCAGTCAAAGTTCATTCACCTGTTGCAAAGAACTCCCCAAAGAATGCCAAAGAATATTGTGAATATTTTGCGTGCCACCTTCACATAAATAATTGAAAAAAAGTACCATAAATAATTAGTGATCAGTGAGCATGTAAAAAGCCTTTTCCACAGGCAGAGACGGAGAGAGGTGTTCTTGCCCCTCTCTTGCTTTTAGGCGAAGCAGCCAAACTTAGCCAAAGTCCTGGGCAAATGAGAGCTGACGGCTCACACTCTTGACCCTTTTTGTAAGTGCTTTTGCCAGTGAAAGTGTCCATGCACTTGTTCTGAAAGTTTGCTTTTCCTCTGGCGGTATGCAATTTTTGCATAAGTATTTAAAAATACCCCAGTTAAAGGTAGTAGTAAGCCTAGTGGGTGCTCAGTTAATGTGTGTGAATGCTGTCACCCCAAAGTGGAGGGGATTTGTGTCTCTAATGCAACATGTTTAGTTTGTGTCAGTAACTCCTCCATATGCCTGTTCCATCAGGTAGGGATAATAATAACAACAATAATAATAGCTTTACTGCTTACAATAGTGAGTAAGTGCCAGGCTTTCTGTTTGCATGCACTGCAGCAAAAGCTTCTTGCAGTATCTGAGTTTAGTCAGATTTTTAAGCTTCCTAGTTGCAAAAGTTGCAGAGGTGAGCAGAGAGAGAGAGAGAGACAGAGAGAGAGAGAGAGACAGACAGACAGAGAGAGAGAGAGGCAGAGAGAGAGAGGAAGAGAGAGCACTGAACTAAAGTGCCCTGCAGCCTAATATGAGCCCCGCCCTACGGTTAAACTCGGTCAAACGGAAGCACACGGTAAAGGAAAGCATGCCGACGTCCAAACCCTCTGAGTCTGAGTCATCAGGGCTCACCAAACCACCCATTCTGCCAGTGTCACTCATCCCTGTCGCGACCAAAATAGTTTTTCTTTTGTCTGTGTGTGTGTGTGTGTGTGTTTTCTTTTTGGTGCTTTCCAAAGCTGCTCAGTTATTTACATTTCTGGTTACGACTTGGACTTGACAAAATTCTGTGGACATAAACTTAAGCCAGATGATTCCGGGCGGTGCCATTCGAGTTAAGGCTCGCATCTTTCCGCAGGTATGGAGTGGCACTGTCTTGACCAAGACAAACCTCAGTGTTTAAACTCAGGGTTTGGATTTGCATTGATTTGGTGCGTAGTGTGCAAGTCAACACGAGTTGACATGATGTGACGTGC
Organism: Setipinna tenuifilis; assembly: GCA_030347295.1. Lineage (NCBI taxonomy): Eukaryota > Metazoa > Chordata > Actinopteri > Clupeiformes > Engraulidae > Setipinna > Setipinna tenuifilis. The sequence continues at coordinate 7,939,811 of CM059287.1, read as the reverse complement.
AGTGTTGACATGACCACTAGGTGCGGTCGAGTGTGAGTAGTGTAACCAATTGTGATGTCCGTGGGAAACAAAGGTAAAGGGCAAGGGCAAGAAAAAGCTTTTTGTGGTCTGTCTCTCTAAGTGGAGATCTCCAATATTGTGCCTTCTGGCCATGATTGCTGCAAGGGTTCACTGCAAGGTTGTGTATGCATATTTCAAGGCATAGTCAAAAACAGAAGTAGTGTAAGCAAGTCTGTTGTCCGCCAAGATAAATTTGGATGTGAAATCAGTTTAAAATGAACCTTAGAAGTTCTATTACTCAAACCAAAAATGTATAGGAGTTGAATTGGTCTATTTTTAGGATGATGAGTTCTTTTTAATCGGGTGAAGCATTGTTTTAAGTGGAACATCAGGGAAATGGCTGACAATAGGAGATATGCCATTCATAAGTTGTGTTCTGCTGTATTCCAAGCCTAACTCCCGTATTTTCTCTCTCTCTCTCTCTCTCTCTCTCTCTCTCTCTCTCTCTCTCTCTCTCTCTCTCTCTCTCTCTCTCTCTCTCTCTTCTCCCCTAACTCTTTCTCCCTCTCTTTCTCCCCCTCTCCCTCTCTTTCTTCCCCAACTCTTTCTCCCTCTCCCTCCCTCTCCATCTCCATCTCTCCCCCCAGGAGCTGGGCTCTGCGCTGGTGGAGCGTGACCGTGCGCTGTGTGAGCGTAACGAGCTGCTGGAGAAGTACTGCTTCGAGGTGAAGGACAAGGCGGAGGCGCAGAAGGAGCTGAGCCAGGCCTGCCGCGACATGGAGGCCGTCAAGGAGGAGCGCGACGTGGCCCGCAAGGAGCGCACCGAGGCCATCATCCAGAGGGACCAGCTGCTCCGGGAGTACTACCAGGCCCGACAGGTAACACACGTGTTTACAGACAGACAGATACACACAGACAGACGCACACACAGACACACACACACACATACACTTTTCCACTCACTCGCTCGCTCTCTGCCCTGACTTTCTGTCTCTCTATCTCTTTCTTTCCCTCCCCTTACACATAATAATAATAATAATAATAATAATAATAATAATAGTAATAATAATAATAATAATTACTTGTATAGCACATTTCCTACAAAGGATGTAGCTCAAAGGAACACAGGACAGAGATACACATGGTAAGCTTTGTTATTGTTCAGTAGTGCTAGAGAAATCTGTCAGGGCACTGTGGACAGCTCCACTAATGTCCCCTGTGGTCCCAAGGGAAGCTTAACTGCCTGGCTGGTAGAGGGTGTTCGACAAGGGGAGATCCTCTGTCGGGATAGGTAGGGAGGAAGATATCTCTGTGTGCCTGAAAGTATTCGAGCAGGGCAGTTAATTGTAGGCGAGGTTGAACAGGTAAGTCTTCAATTGCCATTTAAAGGCGTCAATGGATTCTGCCTCTCTGATGTGTTGGAGTAGAGCATTCTACTCATTCTTTGGGGCGTAGCATGAGAAGGCTGCTACTCCAATGCTTTTGGGTGGTGCCTCAGCATATCTAAGGGCTCATGCAGGAATGTTAATGGACAGTGTGTCAGTGATGTAGCATGGGGCTAGACCCTTAACAGCTTTGAATACTAGTACAGTAAGCATACTTTAAAGTCAACTCTGTAGGACACAGGCCGCCAGCGCACTTCAGCTAGTATTGGAGTAGTGTGCTTTCCCCCACCCTACCCATCTCTCACAATCACCCAGTCCAATCCTGACTCTTTCCTTTCGTTTTCTACATCTTATATGACTCTGGTACTAAGATCAGCTGTTTGGCAATTATGCAGCACGTATTGCATGTGGACACACCTAGCTCCAAAATCTGGACCCACCCATCTGGAGTGACTACATTAAATACCAGTTTGTCACTCTATATGCTAGAGATTAAAAAAGCCTACATCACTTTCTCTTGCTAAGACCAAATACACATGCATAGCAGGAGGCACAAATGCACTGCCTAGGCTGAAAAGTCATGGCATTTGCTCTTTTGCATGTGTGGTGGGCAACTGTACTTCTGTTGTTGCTGCCCACATACTTCTCTCTAATGCCTCATTATGCCTCTACAACTCAGTCATTGCTTGGATAGCGACACAGTTGGATCGATGCAGCCATAAACCATTGCAAGTTTTCTGTCCGGTCCTGTGCAAAGTTGCTGCCCGGAACTTGTGTACATCTTGGCTTAAGCAGCAGGAAGAGAAGGCAACTGCACAATGATTCATCTCAAACATGGGATATGTTGATTTTGGCGATGGGTGTGTTGGCATTTAAGAGGTCAAACACAGCAGCAGTTCCTCTTTTATTATGTCAGCATAATGATATATTATTTACCATACTTTTTCAATAATTTTATTACATCCTCATAATGTACAGACTACTAGCAATATTAAAACAACAGCCTGTAGTTAAATGGCAAGACATACAGACAATTGCATTACAACTATCCTACATTGCAGGCTCATTATACTACAGTATATCCCATGTTGCTCTGCATGTCTTCTGTACCTGTGAAGTCGGACTGCCATAAACTAGTCGTAACACATGACGTCACTCAAGTAGGCCGGATTCAATTTCCCATTGTGATGCATTCCTTAGAATGACAACCAACTTCTTGAATATCAGCACAGCTATGAAGTAGTCCCTGTTTTTTTTGACCATGGTGCAGTTGTGTATTACTCCGCCAAGTTCGCGGTGAACTTGAAATGAACCATAGAGATGTGTCACACAATGTGACCACATTACCACCTCGACTGTGCATTAACATCTGATAGGTGAACGCTCTGTGTCCATTACCCATTGCCCTTTACTTAACCTGGAGGGGGACCCATCCGCTGGGGAATAGAAACACAAACCACAAATCAGCTCCCCAGACCAGCTCAGAAGGTGTTTTGAGCTAATAGACTTAAGTGCAGACTAAAGACTGTGTTTTACACACTACTTGGAGGACAACCGTCTGATTGCCAAACATTAGATCTTAATGCCAAGTTAAAATAGGGTGTCTCTGTGTCTGTGTCTATCTGTCTCTCTCTCTCTTTCTAGCTCTCTTTCTCTCTCTCTCTCTCTTCCCCCACCCTCTCTCTCTCTCTCTCTCTCTCTCCCTCTCATTCTCTCTTCCTCTCTCTCTCCCCCCTCGCTCTCTGTCCCCCCCCCCTCTCTCCCTCTCTCTCTCTCTCTTTCTCTCCCTCCCTCCCTCTCCCTCTCTCCCTCTCTCCCCAAGTCTTTTGGCTCTTTCTCTCCGTCACTGTCTGTTGACTCACTCAGACGTCAACACACTCTGTCTTCCTTTAACAGCTTCACCTTTCCTCCGTGTGCCTCTCTGACTCACTCTCTGTCTTTCTGCCCTTTTATCTCCACTCCGACTTTATCCGTCTCCCCATCTTTCACACACTCTGTGTTTGTGTGTGTGTCTGTCTTTGTCAGTCTTTTCCCTTGCATCTCTACGCAGCGTCACTCTTTCTTTCATTTTGTTCATTCATGTGACGCACTCACTGACACACACACACACACACATACACACACACCCTTCTTCACAGCTTTCACGTCTTTCTCACACTCCCCACGATACCATCTGTCTCTCTCTCTCACCCTCCTTCTCTCCTCTCCTCTCACCCTCCTTCTCTCCTCTCCTTTCACCCTCCTCCTCCTCTCCTCTCACCCTCCTCCTCCTTCTCTCCCCTCTCCTCCTCCTCTCCTTACCTCTCCTTTCCTGTACAAACACAGTGGCGAAACAAAATTACACAAAAAACTAGTCAGCACATTTAACCGCATCCACTCACATGACACCACTGTGCTTATCCCCCACATGGGAACCTTGCATTGGACTCCCCCCACCCCTGTACACACACACACACACACACACACACACACACACACACACACACACACACACACACTCTCACACACACACACACACACACAGACTCACGCTCACACACTTTACCCCCCCACCCACCCCCCCTCCTTCACCCTCCTGCTGTGTTTGCAGAGAGCCAGTGCAAATGTTTACGGCTCCGCTCCGACATAAACAGTCAGGGGCGCCCCCCACTCGGCCAGCGCGCCACACTGCTCCAGGAAGCCTAATTACATTGTCCAAACAGGGGGGTGGGACTCTGGCCTGGGCAACTATTTGCTCTGCAGTGTTCACACGAGGAGCTGCCTCTGCTGCTGTGGTGGTGGGGTGGTACTGCTGTGGTACTGTGGTACTGTAGTGGTGTGGTGCTGCTACACACACACACACACACACACAGACACACGGACACACAGACACACACACACACTGCTGTGGTGGAGGGGTGGTGCTGCTGTGGTGGTGTGGTGTTTCGGTGGTGGTGTGGTGCTGCCACTCACACACACACACACACACACACACACACACACACACACAGACACACACAGACACACACACACACTGCTGTTGCTGTGGTGGTGGGGTGGTGCTACTGTGGTACTGTAGTGGTGTGGTGGTGGGATGGTACTGCTGTGGTGGGGTGGGGGGGGGGTGTGGAGCTGTAGTAGTGTGGTGGTGCTGTGTTGGTGGTGTGGTGGGGTGGGCCTGTGGTGGTGGTGGTGTGGCGCTGTGGTGGTGTAGGGCTGTGGGTGTGTTGCTGTGGTGGTGTGGTACTGTTATGGTGGTGTGGAGCAGTGGTGGCCCAGGCCCAGGCCTGTCTGTGGGAGTGGTGGACAATGACAGGAAGACGTCTCGTCTCGTCTTTTCTTTGCTCTTCTTCTCCTCCGCTGTCGTCTAATAACCCTCCTCTCCTCTCCTCTTCCTTTTCCTCCCCTGCTTGTCCTCTAGTCGACACCACCCCCGTCTTCGGATCAGTGCTTCAAGCTGTTTTCCCACCGCTGCATTTATACACAGTTGGATGCCAACATACCCACACATAGACACACACATAGACACACACTCACTCACACACACTCAATCAGATTGTACACACCAACTAGCAGGCCAGCTAGCAGGCAGATGACACTGACACATACAGTGGTCTTATTGCTAGACTCTAAACACCCAGTGCCCCTCCATCACAAAGGTTACACCATTACATGCAACCACCACACACACCACCTATCATGCATACACACTAGGAGTGGCTGGTACCAATGCTAGAATAATCCGCTATCCCTGTCATGCCCACCGCAGCCCCAGCGGGTAAAGGGGGGAGGGCCCATCTGCCTCTGTCTGCCCTGCTCATATCATGATGAGCCCAACAGCAGCAGCAGCAGTCAGATAGTCAGTCTGGCTGCATAAGCCTAAGCCTGTGGTATACTCCAGCTCCATGTGCACAGCTGCATGAGTGCAGTCCACATCGCGTGCCTTTTGGCATACTACTCGCTATTCCTGTTGTGTTGTCTCGAGCGCATATATATATATGTATATATATATATATATATATATATATATATCAGAGATCTTGTGTTTGTCAGAGGTTTGCCGTTCTTTGGCTTCTGGAAGCTCCCAAACAAAGCACAGTTCTGTAGAAGCACATAGGGAACAGGCACAGTGTGTACAGGTTGATTCCAAAGGTGTGTCAGGCCTTACGGGGGAAAGTTTTTAACCGGAGTTCTTCGTGGCATCATCCCGGAAACAGCAAAACAAACGTTTCACAGGATTTTGGGTGAAGTTGGAATTTGCACGAGTTCAGTTTTTTGCACAAGGCCTTACCTATGCGTCCCAAACATGCAGTTTGCTGCTAGACGCAAATCATTTGGTGACAGAGAGTGCCATAAAGATTTAAAGGCTTGATTGTTGACTGGTTTCGCCACATGCTCTTGGCTGCATGTTAGAAGTGCACGTGCAAGTATACAACCACCACCTTCAGGCAGACAGCGGTCTAATCCCAGTATTCTCCTCTGCTCCATTAGTATAATCACTGGTTCATCACGGATCAGCACCCATTAACAAATAATCACTCAAGTATAATCTGCTGTTCAGTCATCACATTCCTTTATATGAATGAGTAAATGTGAATAATCCCAATACAAGTTGTGTATCTGAGAACTTCCTGTCTGTGGGAGGTTTGCCAGACCAAACACCATTTGTACGACAGCCAGGCTAGATAGATGCTTTTTTAATGAAAAATGTCTTGAATTGACAGACTTCAGATTCCAACCTGGATTGATGTTTATGAAGGCAACTCTCCACAAGATGAGCTGTCTTCCTGTCCTGTCATTGTCCACACTGCTCCCACAGATGTCAAAAGCAGCTCGTGTGAAAACTGCCAAACAAATAGTTACTCAAGCCAGAGTCCAGCCTTCTATTTGGACAGTCTAATTAAGCCTCCAGGATTAATGCACCGTGCTGACCAACACTGTGTTTGTCTTATATTGATGTATTGACATAAGATGTGTTTTTGTTCTCTGTTTGTGTGTGTGTGTGTGTGTGTGTTTTCTGTCTGTGTGTATGTGTGTGTGTTTGTGTATGTGTGTGAACGTGTTTGTGTGTGTGTGTTGTGTAAATGTGTGTGCACATGTTGTCTGTATGTGTGTGTGTGTGTGTGTCTGTGTCTGTCTGTGTTGTGTGTTGCATGAATGTGTGTGTGTGTGTCTGTCTGTGTCTCTGTCTATGTTGTGTGAATGTGTGTCCATGCAGAAGCAGGACTCGGCGGCACTGGACATGGAGCGGGCCAATAAGGAGCTGGAGATGCTGCGTAAGCAGTGCGAGGCCATGAGCCAGGAGCTGCAGGAGGCCGCACAGGAGGCCGAGGTGGCCAAGTGCAGACGAGACTGGGCCTTCCAGGAGAGGGACAAGATAGTCGCTGAGAGAGAGAGCATCAGGTCAGCTGAGAGCATTGCAAAACAACACACGCACACACACACACACACACACACACACACACACACACACACACACACACACCGAGGTGGCCAAGTGCCGCCGGGACTGGGCCTTCCAGGAGAGGGACAAGATCGTAGCCTTAGACTCACACAGACACACACACACACACACAACATAGACACACACAACATACACACACACAAACACACATACACATGCACACACAATAACACAGAAGCACACATACAGACAACATATACACAATATTTACAGTTTAGGTGACAAGTGTCCGCTCAACAAATGACGTGAAAGTGACAAAAGCTGAGCACAAGGTGACTTAAAAGCATCATACACAGTTACCTTTTCTCACTGGGCATCCCAGGAGCACGACAACATCGTGGCAGAGAGGGAGAGCATCAGGTCACTTAAGAGCATTGCACTTTGCACAATTGCCTATTCTTCTTAAAGCAACACTAAGTAGTTTTTTTTCAACCTTAAAATAATGTTTCCAAAATCGCTTCAATAATTCATCAACTCGTAACAGGGTGAGCAAATGGAAGGCACAATTACATCTACTGTTTCTGACTTGGCCTCTACTCTGTACAGAAAAGATTTGCTAACTCATAGTTCAGGTCAGTTCAGTTCAGGCCATTACGTCAAAGGACGTAAAAATGTCAAAAAAAAAGAGCATCAGGTTTGATTTGATAACTAAAGGATTAAAAATAGCTTTGCTGAGCCATGTTACGGCAATATTTCAGCTGACCATGACCGACCATTACTAGAAAATAAATCCCTGGAGGAGCAAGGGTCAGCTCCCAAGATGCACTGGGGCTCTGCTAGGCTAGGGGCTCATGTCTATGATGCAATAAAGTGTGTTTGACCGGTGCGCTGCTGCCCCCTGTCTGCAGGACGCTGTGTGACAACCTGAGGAGAGAGAGGGACCGGGCAGTGAGTGACCTGGCTGACGCTCTCCGCAACCTGGACGACACCAGAAAACAGAAGAACGACGCCGTGCGGGAACTGAAGGAACTAAAGTAAGTGGGATCTCAACACACACACACACACACACACACACGCACACACACACACAAAGATAAGTGTTACACGTTACACATGTTTAGTGTAACACTGTGGGCCTATGGAGCACTGCATCGTCAAATCCTGTGTGACTTGTACATACGGTTTTTACAATAAAGCTGACTTTGACTTTGACTTGACTTTGACACACTGGCAGACTAACAACATTAAACACAACTGCACACACATCCATAGTTTTGGTCTCTTAACTTCCAGCGGTTAGGGAAACTTCTGCAACTATTTGTAATGTGTTTCTCTCTTCATTTAAGCCATACAATTATTTATTCTTTTTTATGTTCAATCTGATTCTCATTATGAAAGTAACCTTTGGCAATGGCATTGCAGTATTCCATGCATTTTAATCTCAAAATTTTAAAGGGTTTTATTGCCATCTGGTGGTTGTATATGGCATCTACTTCTTTTGTGCAGAGTTGAGTCAGAAAATAAACAAAAATCCCTATAAACAAAAAATAAACAAAAACAAAACAACCACGAGAGAGCTATGCACAGAGGCTGCCATCTGCAGCTACCATCTTGGAAAACACTATATAATGTAAACAATTGAAGTTCATAGGCATAGGATATTGATTTGCTGTCACCCCCCCCCCACACCCCCAACCCCCCAGGGAGAAGATGGAGGATCAGCTGGAGAAGGAGGCCAGGTTCAGGCAGCTGATGGCCCACAACTCCCACGACTCGGCCATCGACACTGACTCACTGGAGTGGGAGACGGAGGTGGTGGAGTTTGAGAAGGATCGGGTGAGTCAGTCACACAAGGTGTTTGTTTCTTTTATTTTTATTTCCCGTAATTCTTTGTCATCAAAAGAGTCATGGATATGATGGAGTAGGTGGGGGGTCGGGGGTATTGATAGATCATCACTAAGTGTTGTTTCTCATGATAGATGCTGTATGGAGTTGAAGGGTGGGGGTGGGTTGAGGTATGGTTTAAGGGGGGTACTGGTGTATCACCATGTGTTGTATTCATTGCAAAGGTTTGTCACGGTTCAGTTTATGGATTGGGTACCCTTTAATCTCCCCGTGCTGTTTGCAGGATGTGATTCTTTGTCATAAAAAGATTCATTGAAATGGTGGAGTGGGTGGGGGTTGATATATCATTCTCGTATTGATTGGAAAGTTTTCTCACATACATGCTGTATGGAATTGAAGGCTGGGGGTGTGGTTTGAGGTTAGGAGATACTGGTGTAACATCACCATGTATGTGTTGTATTCATTGCAAAGGTTTGTCATGTTATGGATTGGGTAACCTTTAATCCTTCCTGTGCTGTTTGCAGGATGACATGGATCTGAAGGCACTGGGTTTCGATGTAGCAGAAGGGGTAAATGATCCGTATTTACCGGGAGACTGTGGCATATTCGTCACTAAGGTGGACAAAGGAAGTGTTGCTGATGGAAGGCTGAGGTACAGAGTGACTCGCCTCTCTCTTTCTCTCTCTCTCTCTCTCTCTATCTATCTATCTCTCTGTATCTTTCTCTGTATCTCTCTCTCTCTCTGTGTCTCTATCTATCTCTCTCCCTCCCTCTCCCTCTGTCTCTCTCTCTTGCTCTCTCTCTCTCTCTCTCTCTCCATCTCTCTTTCTATATCTCTCTCTGTCTGTCTCTCTCTATTGTTTACAACATTACGTACTCAAAACATCACACAGTTTCCTTTATAATCTGCAATAAAGACCTTTTTCCACTGACTTTATGTTAATTATTAGCAACTTTGTTTGTTTGTAGGGTAATAGTTCCTCTTTACGAAAATCCAACATGGTAATGTCTCTAATTTGGCATCTTCTGCTTCCTGTCCCCTACTCCTCAGAGTGAATGATTGGTTGTTGAAGATAAATGACGTGGACCTGGCCAATAAGGACCGGAAGCAGGTGATCAAGGCGGTGCTGAGCGGGGGCGGGGTGATCAATATGGTGGTGCGGAGGAGGAAGTCTCTGGGCGGCCGCATCATCACGCCCATCCACCTGAACCTGTCCGGCCATAAAGGTCAGCGAACAACAATCCATCCATGGTCATTTGTACCTTGTTTTACCTTAATCAATACTCCTCCTTCTTCTCCTTACGAACCAAACAGAGTAGCAAAGCAATGTGTGACCGACCCCTGTGTGTGGGTGCAAGGAATGAACTAACTAACCACTGTGAGACACCATTTGGCTCGATTAGTGTACGTCATTAGCGTTTATTATTGGCCGGGTGGTGAGAGACTTTTCGATCGGTTTAAAAATAAACATTATAAGTTCACCTACTCAAACCAAAGGTTGACGGGAGTTAACATGTATCTATTGTCACAGGAATAACTTATTTTCTGCTGGGTAAAGCCTCATTTTATGTGCAACAGCGACGAAAATGGCTGATAATAGGCACTATGCTGATGGATAAATTTGACTGAAAGGGGATTTAGTTGAATAACAGGATAACAGACACTCGGACGTCAAACAGGGACTAGTAGTTGTAGAGGGTGCAGTGAGGTGTATGTAAACGTGTGTGTGTGTGTGTGCGTGTGTGTTTGTGTGTGTTGAAGCTAAGAAAGATGAAGCTAAGTGTGTGGTGTGTGTTTGTTAAACACAGTGGTATTAAGTATGTTGTGTGTGTCCTTGTTAAAAAGACAGTAGTATCAAGTGTGTTGTGCGTGTTGATGCTAAACCCAGACAGTGGTATCGAGTGTGCTGTGCGTGTTGATGTAACACACAGACAGTGGTATCAGGTGTGTCATGTGTGCTGATGTTAAAACATAGACAGTGATATTGAGTGTGTTGATGTTAAACCCAGACAGTGATATCAGGTGTGTTGTGTGTGTTGATGTGAAACACAGACAGTAGTATTAAGTGTGTGTGTGTGTGTGTGTGTGTGTGTTGATATTAAACAGACAGTGGTATCGGCCTGGAGAGCGGTGTGTTTGTGGCGTCCGTAGCCTCCGGCAGCCCCGCAGCCAAGGACGGCTCCCTGACCATCGGAGACCGCCTCATCGCCGTAAGACACCAGACTGTCTGCATCCTGCAGTGCTCAGCTGGGACACACATCATAGACACACACTTTTTGTTTCTCGCCCTCTCTGTCACACACACACATACACACATAGACTCATACTCATTCTCACTTACTTACAGGAGTTGTCATACGTTCATGCTTTATTATGTGGAGATGTATTTTAGTTAATTTACATGGTGAAGAGCTGGGCCCTAAATCTAGTGCAAATAATACATGCACACACACACGCAAACACACACACACTGTCACACACACATACTCACTTGCTTACTGCTGGAGTTCTCATGCTTCCATGCCTTATTCCATGCTTAATTTAGTTTATTTACATGGAAAAGCACTGGGCCCTATACTAACTAAATCTAGTGCAAATAATGTGCGCGCACACACACACACACACACACACACACACACACACACACACACACACACACACACACACACACACACACAATGTCAGCATGCAGATTGCATCCGCCTTGCTTAGGCAGCATTGATGTGTAAATAATGTGAATATTGGTGGTGTGCATCAGCAGTGATGTGATGGCAAATTTCTGTCTTCTTCCTCTCTCTCTCTCTCTCTCTCTCTCTCTCTCTCTCTCTCTCTCTCTCTCTCTCTCTCTCTCTCTCTCTCTCTCTCCCTCTCCCTCTCCTCATAGATTAATGGGATTGCTCTGGATAACAGGTCACTGAGTGAGTGTGAGTCGCTGTTAAGGGACTGTCGTGACTCTCTCAGTCTCTCACTTCTCAAGGTGAGTGTACACACACACACACTCTAACATATTAACTAGTGCACACCCCCTGCAACTTCCAGCTGCTGTTCAGCACACACACACACACACACACACACACACCACCAAACACCCTTCTACACATACTGTATCTCATTAAAGCACAAACACAGATGCCCTCACACACACACTCAAGGAGGTGTTGGAACAGTTTGGGTGAGGGGAATGTTGAAATCTCTGTGGGTTAGTTTTCTGGGTCATGCCATCCTCATCAGATGGGTCATGCCACAGGCCGCAAAGAGCTCCGGCATGGTGTCTGAAATCAGGCCTGGGACAGTACACTCTTAGACAGTACATCATAAAAACTTTAGAACGTTTTGATAATATCAGGTATGCAATTGTTTCGTGGTTTAAGCCAGGGTGTGAATTACCCCTCCATAAGTGTGGGGTACTGCCTTTTACATTTTGCATTAATTACATCCTTCCCCCCAAACCAGCTATTGTTTACTGTTGGGGGAGGTACTAGGTGGTGATCAGGGGGTACCATACTTCCCCTGTACCCCCTGCAGTTCGAACTATGCTTTAAGCCCTGCATGCCATAATCATAAAATCTTTGAAACGTTTTGATAATATCAGGTATGGAATTGTTTCGTGCTTTAAGCCCTGTATGGTTTCTGATCATTTTTCCCACAGTACGTTTAACTACAGCTACATTTAATATTTGGTAGTAGATCATATCATTAGATTAGATTAGATTCTCTCCCCCTGTCCCAGTTCTTTTCCCATATCATAATCATACAATCTTTGTAACGTTTTGATAATATCGGGTATGGACTTGTTTTGTGCATCTGATAATTTTTTCTCTCCCTGTCCCAGTTCTTCCCCCAGAGTCTGTCGGGTCAGAGTCTGTTTGAGGTGGCCCGCGAGCTGGACAAGAGTCCGAGCGGGAAGCTGCACGGCGGGGCGTCGGAGGTCCTGGCCCGCAACTGCCGCAACCTGCGCAACTGCAACAGCTCCACGCAGACGGACATCTACAGTCCCGAGAGCCCCGCATCCAGTGAGCCCAGCCCCCCCCCTTACCAGGACGTGTGCTACCAGCGTCACCTAGTGGCCCCCCCACCATCCCACCACCAGCAGCACAAGCGGCCGCTGACCTTTCACCCCTCCAGCGCTGTTGCCACGGCAACCACTGCCGGCAACGACGCAGGGGCCCCCGAGAAGATCCACACGCCCCAGAGGAGCAGCGGGGGCACGTGGCCCCGAGTCCTGGCGGGGGGGTCCCCGTCATCGCCGGACGCCTCGTCCACAGTGGTGCCGCCGCTGTCCATCTTCCGCGTGACGGCCAAGCGCCGCAAGCCCATCTTCGACGCCGACATCTTCAAGCGTCCCGACACGCCCACCAAGCTGGACTATGTGTCGCTGTCCAAGGCCCGCCCCCAGAGCCCGCGGGGGGGCGACGCCCCCAGCCCCGCCACGCCCCCGACCCCGCCCACGCGCAGCGACTCCTTCAAGTACAAGCACAAGCAGCAGAGCAGCTCGGCCTCCGACTCCACCCTCACCACGGGCTCGCCGCCCTCCACCCCCTCACAGTGCCCCCCCACCCCCGGGTCTGGGGGCCCCCAGTCGGACAGCACCACCAGCGGGGGTGGAGGCCCCCCAGGGGAGCCCAGGGTCTCCAGGGAGGAGGGGGGGAGGAGTGGCCCAGAGGAGCTGCAGCAGGAGATGAAGAGGGCCAGACCCAGCTCAGCACCCGCCCCACGCAGGCAGCTCACGCCACTCAAGATACCCATACCCCTGCAGGTGATACACACAGTCACACACGCTCATACACACACACACACACACAGATGCACACACACACACACACACACACACACACACACACAGCTCACCAGACACAAGATCCCCATACCCCTGCAGGTAATGCACAGACACACACCCCACTGACGTAACACACACATTACTACCCACACACACACACACACACCTTAAAATTATGCAGTGAATTACGTAGCGAAAATTGTAGCAAAATGCGAGAGCAGTAACCCTACCTGCCCTCGAATCCGGTTCTCCCACGTACCAAACATGCACTTTGACCACAGTGCCCAAGAACCAGGCCCACTGGAACGGCAGTCAGAGCACATCCTCAACTATAGTGATGATGGCACACCCATCACACCCCGATCTGACACACACCATCTCGTAGTGAGACAGAGAGACGACATCTGCTGTGTTTATTGCAGTGCTGTGTACTAATGAGCAACCACAGTGAAATTACTCACTGCATAATCACCCCATCCTCTCCCCATCTGTCCTTACTGATGTATCTTCACTCAGACAGCCTCAGTGTCTATGGTCCTCCACGCATCCATGTCAACATGTCAGCCCATGTTAGACTATAGATCTGCTGCCCATGGTGTATTGTTTTACCAAATTCGTTTTTGATTAGAGAATTGGGTGTTTTCCAGAGCATGTTTTTTTCGCCCAAATGAGGAGTACATTGGAAAAACGGGCACACAGGTCACTAAATGCAGAAACTGAGAAAATGTAATTAATACGTTTTTGATTTAAGATTTGATTGTAGAGGTAAATGCTATTTCATAATGCTTCTAGCTGGATTACTTCACAGGATTACTTTTGAAAAACCTGTGGTTTTAATGCAGCTACCAATAGAGGGAGTAACTTGAAAAATGAGATTTTGTGACTCTGCCCATTATTCCTGTGGACTCCTCAAATGTGTTATGTGTGAGTGCCCGATTTGTTGCTGTGGTGAGTTGTTGAGTTACTGAATGTGAATGTGAATGTAAATGTGGGTGTGTGTTTGACGCAGGCGTACTCCAAGGACGAGCGCTCTCCAGACTCCCTGGGGCCTGTGGACTTCTCCCCGACACGCCCCCACCCCCACATGGGCTTCGCCCCGCCCACCTACCACAGCCACCTACCAGGACGTGAGTCTCATGCATACTCACTCTCACACACACACGCACGCACGCACACACGCACGCACACTCACGCGCACACTTACACACTCACACGCACACTCACACGCACACTCACACGCACACTCACACGCACACTCACATGCACACTCACATGCACACTCACATGCACACGCACACACACACACACACACACACACACACACACACACACACACACACACACACACACAACACACAGACACAGGTGCACGCACGCACGCACACACACACACAGTTCTGTCTTGCTCTTGCCCTTTATTTTTTTGGTTTTAGTCAGTATGGCTTAAAATAATAGAAAAAAAACAATATATGTATGATATAGGCATTCATATGTGTACAAATTTGAGATAGATATAATTAGCTAAAGTATGTGTGTGATATCTTTTAGTACAGCACAGTACAACAAAGCATCCTTGATATGGAATCATGTGGACAGTAATTGTGTAAAGTCCCTTAATTGCGTGTGTATGATTGGTTTGGATGCAGTAATCGCTGTGTGTGTGTAATGTCATGTAATTGTGTGTGTGTGTGTGTGTGGTCAGAACCCTCTCCGCGTGGACTGTCCCCCTGTCCAGCCGTCACCACGGTGATGCACAACCCTGTGTACACAGCCTGGAGCCACTGGGTCAGCACCAACACCTGCCCGCCCGCACCACACTCACGCAACAGGTACACACCTGCCCAGGGAAGCTTTCAGAAGGATCAGTGAAAAAGGAAAAAATCAATAGAACTGCATTGATTTTACGGTCACTTACCATTGTCTCGCTCTCTTTCTCGCTCTCGCTCTGTCTCTGTCTGTCTGTCTGTCTGTCTCGCTCTCTCTGTTCTGTCTTTCTGTCCTACTCTCTCCTTGTACTCTTTGATTGTCTTACTCTGTTTCTCTTCCCCTTTCTTTCTCTCTCTCTCTCTCTCTCTCTCTCTCTCTCTCTCTCTCTCTGTCTTTCTCTATATCTGTCGGTCTGTCTTACTCTCTCTTTGTGCTCTTTCGTTGTCTTACTCTGTCTCTTTGTCTTTCTCTCTTTCTCTCTCTCTCTCTCTCTTTCTCTCTCTCTCTCTCTGCTCTCTTTCTCTGTGTCTCTGTCTCTTTATCACTCTTTATCACTCTCTCTCTCTCTCTCCCTCTCTCTCTCTCTTTGTAGTCCTCAGCACCAGGGCCGGTTGAGTCTGGATCTGAGTCACAAGCGCTCCAGTGAGCTGGCCGACGGCAGCCGCCGCACCCCCCACAGCACCAACTCCCTGCCCTCCAGCGCCAGGCATGGTAGGGGTCTCACACACACACACACACACACACACACACATACACACACACACACACAGCACCAACTCCCTGCCCTCCAGCGCCAGGCATGGTAGGGGTCTCTCTCACACACACACACGCACACACACACACACACACACACCCCACAGCACCAACTCACTGCCCTCCAGCGCCAGGCATGGTAGGGGTCTCACACACACACACACACACACACACACACATACACACACACACACACAGCACCAACTCCCTGCCCTCCAGCGCCAGGCATGGTAGGGGTCTCTCTCACACACACACACGCACACACACACACACACACACACCCCACAGCACCAACTCCCTGCCCTCCAGTGCCAGACATGGTAGGGGTCTCTTTCTCACACACACACACATACGCACACACACACACACACGTGCATGCACACACACATGCACATTACCAACTCCCTGCCCTCCAGCGCCAGGCATGGTAGGGGTCACACACACACACACACACACATACACGCACACACACACACACACACTAATTCCCCCTTGTGTGACTGTAATACAGTGTGCCGAGCGGATGGGGTTGTCAGCCAGAATGATGAGCAGAAGTCAGGGAAATATAGTGCAAAAATATTTCTATTTATTATTTTAAGCCGGCAAACAAACAGGACAAACAAAACACTGATGAAAAAAACATAAAGAAAATTTTGGGACAAAAGCCCACACTAGCTAGGCTACCCTTGGTCTCTTGTACTTACAGAGCTCCAAACATACGTCTGTTCACTGCCATCACCCTCCCCCAAATGAACCAGGCAGCGCATATTTAAAGGACTTGGTCAATCCTGAACCCATTAAAAACAATTAACAGAACTAGCCCAATTTTAACAGTTCTGAACATTTTCCTTTCATTTCATAGGCTACAGAAACAATATGCAGACTGTAAATATTTAATTAAACATTTCCGTACGATTGTAAAACATTTGTCTGAGCCCTTCTCCCGCGCACCGCGGAAGAAGCATTCAAAAGCGCTCCGACATCAGCACTCTGGTTTGGTCCTGCACCCGGAAGACAGCAACAGGTAAGATCGCTACAAACATTTCCTCACGATGTTAAACTTGAGCATGCAAGGGTTCTGATGTTAACTGTGCGCACAAAAAACCACCTTTACACTGCAAGTTACCATCGGCGTGAATAAACATTTACAGAACATCATACCAGTGTTGTGTAGCGTCTTTTGTTATGCCCCCACGTGTACCAAACATTTCGGTATGAATTACCGACCCGGTGTTTAAGCAGATGTACACCCTTAAAACCCCATACAAATCCCACAGCACACATATACAACACAGATTGTATGTTTCATGTCCATTGTACTGTTTAGTCCATTTGCATTTTGCCATTGAAACAAGAGCAGTGAAACAAAACGCTGTTTAAGTGACGGTTGCTTTGCGCTCTGTCACATTACCCCCCCCTCAAGAGTGGACGTCTTCCTCGTACACTCGAGACAGGTAATCCGCCACAACATTATCAGGGCCTGCACGATATTTAACAGTGAACCTAAATGGCTGGAGTGACAGGTACCACCTAGTCACTCTGGAATTGGTGTCCTTCATTTTGTCAAGCCACTGAAGGGCCCGATGATCCGTCTCTAAAACAAAGTCTTTGTCCAGGAGGTAGTACTTTAGTGAGTCTAAGGCCCACTTGATGGCGAGCCCCTCCTTCTCCACAGTGGAGTATCTCGACTCCCGTGGAAACAGTTTTCTGCTCAAGTACACCACTGGCCTTTGCTCCCCAGGTGGACCCTGGAGCAACACTGCCCCCAGCCCGGCCCCAGATGCATCCGTCTGCACCAGGAATGGCTGCGAGAAGTCAGGACTTTGTAGAATCGGGTCTTTGGTCAGACAGGACTGTAAGTCCTCAAAAGCCTGCGCACAATGGTCTGTCCAGACCACTCTGTTGGGTGCAGACTTCCGGGTCAGCTCGATGAGTGGAGCCGCCCTGGTGGAGAAGTGGGGAACGAAACGCCTGTACCAACCCACCACTCCCAGAAAGGAGCGGACCTGGCGTTTGGTGGTTGGCACAGGAGTCTCCAGGATGGCAGTGACCTTCCCCACCTGTGGCTTGATCACCCCCCCCACCGATGACATGGCCCAGGTACTGCACTTCCCGTTGGGCCACAGCACACTTTTGGGGGTTCACAGTCAGCCCTGCCTCCTTCAGGCGCCTCAGCACCTCCTTCACATGGACCAGATGTTCTTGCCAGGAGCAGCTGTGGATGACGACATCATCCAAATATGCCGCCGAGTATGCCTCCGCCCCCTTTAACACCTGGTCCATGAGGCGCTGAAAAGTTGCTGGCGCCCCCTGCAGGCCAAAGGGCATATAACAAAACTGATAAAATCCAAAGGGAGTTTTAAAAGCAGTCAACTGTTTAGAGTCACTGGACATGGGTACCTGCCAATACCCCTTACTGAGGTCCAGGGTTGTGAGGTACTTGGCACTGCCCAGTCGGTCAATTAGGTCATCGATACGTGGCATTGGGTATGGGTCAAAAGAAGAGATAGCGTTTACCTTACGGAAGTCCATGCAGAACCGCAAGGACCCATCTTTCTTGGGCACTAGCACCACCGGACTGGACCACTCACTGTTAGATGGTTCGATGATGCCCATGCTCAGCATGCCCTCAATCTCCTCCCTAATCTTGGGAAGGAGCTGTGCTGGGATGCGGTAGCATGGCAGCCGAACTGGACCAGGAGCCTGCAGTTTGATGTGGTGGTGCACCAGACTGGTCTTGCCAGGAGTGCCGTGAAACACCCCCTCCGGTACACACGCTTTCAGCTGCTGCTGATGGGTCTCGGTGAGGTGGGTCAGGTCGATGCCTCCAGCTCCCCCCCGCTGCAGCGGGAAGTACTGCTCCTCTGCCTCTTCCTCCTCCTCCTCCACCGCTTTGGCAAACAGACAGTTAGCTGGCTGCTCCTTCTCATGCCACTCCCGCAGCATGTTGATGTGAAAGACCTGCGAGTGTCTCTTCTTGTCCGGTGTCATGATCTCATACGTGACCTTGCCCGTCTTCTGCTTGACAATGTAGGGCCCCTGCCACTTTGCAAGCAGGCTGCTCTCGGAGGTGGGGAGCAGCACCAACACTTGCTGGCCCGGCTGGAGGGACCGCTCTCTGGCTGATGCGTCGTACCAC
The DNA here is from genome assembly GCA_030347295.1 of Setipinna tenuifilis. NCBI lineage: Eukaryota > Metazoa > Chordata > Actinopteri > Clupeiformes > Engraulidae > Setipinna > Setipinna tenuifilis. Next base: position 7,920,821 of record CM059287.1, on the reverse strand, counting down.
TTCTGCTGCTTGGCCTGGGCAGACTGCATGTTCTCCTGCACCAACTCCGTCAAGCGCTGCATGTGGTCTCGCATCTTCAGCACGTACGACAACACGTTCACCTTCCTCTCTGGCTCCTCTCCCTCCCAGGCCTCCTTCAAGACGTCGAGTGGCCCTCTCACTTTCCGCCCATAGAGGAGTTCAAAGGGGGAGAAGCCAGTCGATGCCTGTGGAACTTCTCTGTATGCAAACAAAAGGTAAGGCAGCCAGTCATCCCAGTCCGACCCAGAGTCAGACACAAACTTCCTGAGCATACTCTTCAGGGTCTTGTTGAAGCGCTCAACAAGCCCGTCAGTCTGAGGGTGGTATGGCGTGGTTTTAATGCCCTTTATCCCTAAGTATTTGTACACGTCTTTCATTAGGGTAGAGGTGAAATTTGTCCCCTGATCTGTAAGTACCTCCTTAGGAATACCCACCTGTGTGACCAGCTGAAGAAATGCATTTGCAACCTGCCTTGCCTTGATGTTACGCAAAGGGAAAGCTTCAGGGTATCTAGTGGCATAGTCGGAAATGACCAAGATGTACCGGTTACCTTTACGACTACGTTCCAGTGGGCCCACTATATCCATCGCCACTCTGCTGAAGGGGACCTCAATGATTGGCATTGGAACTAATGGGACTCTAGCCTTCCTGCCTGGCGCGGTCAGCTGACACTCAGTGCATGTCTTGCAGAATTTAACTACCTCCGCATACATATTAGGCCAATAGAAGCGTTGAACAATCCGGTCCCAGGTTTTGTTTTGGGCTAAATGCCCAGCCCATGCACTAGCATGACCCACTTCCATGACAGTCTTTCTTAGTGAACCTGGCAACACAAGCTGCTCACCTTCCTCCCCCTGTCTATATAAAATACCCGCCCTTAGCTTAAACTTGGGGCCAATAGCATCCCCGTTTCCATCAGCAACCAAGCCTGCATAACAGGGCTGTAAGGATTTGTCAGCCCGCTGAGCCTGAATGATATCCGAGGGAATCGTAAAAGTCACCTCACCACCCAGCTCAGGGTGTGGGTCAGTTTCAGTCAGCTTTGTGCCCTTGAATTTCTCTTTTCTTTTCTCACTCCTTGTTTTACGTTTTAGCTCAGGAAATGGTAACAAGTTCAAAGTGTCGCCACCTTTCCTTTTCTGTGAGCGTGTCACTACCAGGTTACAAGGATGGACATCAGCTAGTGCCATCAGGTCTGGAATGTCTCTACCCAAAACTACTGGGTATGGTAGTTTGTCTGCCACTGCAACGGTAACCAAGTATAGCACATTATCTACCTCTAGGTGAACTTCAGCAGTTGGGTATGACCGTTCGTCCCCGTGAACACATCGGATAAGTAGCTTCCCCCCTGTAGATGTACTATGTTGAGCTACTAAATCAGACCGCACGATGGTTTGGCTGCTCCCAGTATCTACTAGGGCCTGCACCTGCTTCCCATCCACCCGCACTAGAGTCATGGCCTCCCCCTCATTTCTTGTGGCTTCCCCCCCACTAGAACTAGGGACAACTGCCACATTGGATTCTGAGGCTACAGTGGACACCTTAGGCTTTCTGTTGGAACACTTGGGTTTGATGTGCCCTACCTCACCACAGTAGAAACATTTAACATCAGCGCTAACGGGTCTAGGGCTCTTAACGCTAGTACCACCATGCCAACCACCCTCAGGCTTACCGGGCCGTGCCGCTGTGCCGTCTCTCCCCACTGCCATCTGGTGTGGTCTTGAGCCTCGCCGTGCCGCCATGAATGACTCAGCCAGCCCCACCGCCTCTTTTGATGTCTTGGGGTTGTGTTCCCGAATCCACAGCCGCACATCGCTGTTGACCATCCTCAGGAACTGCTCTAGGATGAGCATGTCGTTAATCTCCTCCTTTGTGTGTTCCTGTGGACGAGTCCATTTCTCAAACAGCTCCCGCAGTCTGGTGAAAAGTTCTTTGGGAGACTCCCCCGGTAACATCTGGGTTGACCGGAACCGCTGCCTGTATGTCTCTGGGTTGATTTCATACTTTTCGAGGATGACCGCCTTGACCTTGTCGTAGTCCATGGAGTCGCTGAAGTCCATGGCAATATACGCCGCTCTTGCCTTACCGGTAAGGAGTGGAACCAGCTGTAGTGCCCATTGTGTTTTTGGACACAAACTGGCTGTAGCAACGCGTTCGAAAGTGGTTAAAAAGTGTTCAATGTCTTCATCATCACAATACTTTTGCATTTTGGGGCCTTTCCAGCCCGTGACGTGGGTGCCCCCAACCAGATACGCTGTCGGTGTCTGGGCTGCTGTCGCCGCTTGGACCCCCATCGCTGCTGGACCTGGACCCATCATCGCGCCTGGGCCTGCTGTCGCTGCCGCCGCTTGGACCCCCATTGCCGCTGGACCTGGAACCATCACTGCGCCTGGGCCTGCTGTCGCCGCCGCCGCTTGGACCCCCATCGCCGCTGGACCTGGACCCATCATCGCCGCTGGACCTGGAACCATCATCGCCGCTGGACCTGGAACCATCACTGCGCCTGGGCCTGCTGTGACCGCTTGGACCCCCATCGCCGCTGGACCTGGAACCCTCACTGCGCCTGGGCCTGCTGTCGCCGCTTGGACCCCCATCGCCGCTTGGACCCCCATCGCTGCTGGTCTGGCCTCTTGGTCTTCCGCTGCCCACCTCTGCAGCTGTGCCCATGCTCCCATCTGTGTGGCTTGCACTGGACTGACCACTGTTGACACTGGTGCGGACAATGAGACACCATGTTGGTCTGCCCTCAGTCTGGACCTTCCCCGGCCCCGGCCAAGCTCCCATCTGTCCTGCCGCACTTCGTCCTGGAGCAAGCTGAATTGGTGCACAATACCTCTCCAGCGCTGCTCCTGCCGTGCCTGGTCTTCCAGTACCCGCTCCTGTTGCTTTTGCTGCGCCACCAGAAAATCCTCAAACATGGCCTGCAGTTGCTGCACAGAAGTACCCAGATCTTGCTGAGGCACATAGTCTCCCTCCTCAGCTGCCTCTGCTTGTGCCTTCTTTCTATTTCCCATCATTAGCTTTCATTCAGACTGACTTGCGCACACTAGTAGTTTTCGCTGCCACCAAATGCCAGGTCCGCTCCTTTCTGGGAGTGGTGGGGTGGTACAGGCGCTTCGTCCCCCATTTCTCCACCAGGGCGGCTCCACTCATCGAGCTGACCCGGAAGTCTGCACCCAACAGAGTGGTCTGGACAGACCATTGTGCGCAGGCTTTTGAGGACTTACGGTCCTGTCTGACCAAGGACCCGATACTACAAAGTCCTGACTTCTCTCAGCCATTCCTGGTGCAGACCGATGCATCTGGGGCTGGGCTGGGGGCAGTGTTGCTCCAGGGTCCACCTGGGGAGCAAAGGCCAGTGGTGTACTTGAGCAGAAAACTGTTTCCACGGGAGTCGAGGTACTCCACTGTGGAGAAGGAGGGGCTCGCCATTAAGTGGGCCTTAGACTCACTAAAGTACTACCTCCTGGACAAAGACTTTGTTTTAGAGACGGATCATCGGGCCCTTCAGTGGCTTGACAAAATGAAGGACACCAATTCCAGAGTGACTAGGTGGTACCTGTCACTCCAGCCATTTAGGTTCACTGTTAAATATCGTGCAGGCCCTGATAATGTTGTGGCGGATTACCTGTCTCGAGTGTACGAGGAAGACGTCCACTCTTGAGGGGGGGGTAATGTGACAGAGCGCAAAGCACCCGTCACTTAAACAGCGTTTTGTTTCGCTGTTTTTGTTTCAATGGCAAAATGCAAATGGACTAAACAGTGCAATGGACATGAAACATACAATCTGTGTTGTATATGTGTGCTGTGGGATTTGTATGGGGTTTTAAGGGTGTACATCTGCTTAAACACCGGGTCGGTAATTCATACCGAAATGTTTGGTACACGTGGGGGCAGAACAAAAGACGCTACACAACACTGGTATGATGTCCTGTAAATGTTTATTCACGCCGATGGTAACTTGCAGCGGTGTAAAGGTTTTTGTGCGCGCAGTTAACATCAGAACCCTTGCATGCTCAAGTTTAACATTGTGAGGAAATGTTTGTAGCCATCTTACCTGTTGCTGTCTTCCGGGTGCAGGACCAAACCAGAGTGCTGATGTCGAAGCGCTTTTGAATGCTTCTTCCGCGGTGCGCGGGAGAAGGGCTCAGACAAATATTTTAAAATCGTACAGAAATGTTTAATTAAATATTTACAGTCTGCATATTGTTTCTGTAGCCTATGAAATGAGGGGAAAATGTTCAGAACTGTTAAAATTGGGCTAGTTCTGTTAATTGTTTTTAAGTCCTTTAAATATGCGCTGCCTGGTTCATTTGGGAGAGGGCGATGGCAGTGAACAGATGTATGTTTGGAGCTCTGTAAGTACAAGAGACCAAGGGTAGCCTAGCTAGTGTGGGCTTTTGTCCCAGAATTTTCTTTATGTTTTTTTCATCAGTGTTTTGTTTGTCCTGTTTGTTTGCCGGCTTAAAAAAAGAATAAATAGAGATATTTTTGCACTATATTTCCCTGACTTCTGCTCATCATTCTGGCTGACAACCCCATCCGCTCGGCACACTGTATTACAGTGACAATAAAGTATACCATACTCTACCTTACCTTATCTCACTCTCCTCTCTCCTCCCTCTCTCTCTCCTCCCTCTCTCTCTTCTCCCTCCTCTGTCTCTCTCTGTGGCAGGTGGGGCGAGCAGCTGTCAGTATCGTGCTGAGCGAATCAAGATCCCCTCCACGCCCAGATACACACGGCCCGCACCAGGCTCCGCCCAAGGCTCAGACAGAGGTAAACGCCACAAACGCCACTCCAACACAGTTACACTAAACACACAAAGCAAAAGTCCAAGCCCCTTTCTTTAAATTTGTGGCCAAAACTGGTACTGTAGTCAAATTTTTAAAAACTGTTATGCTTTCCCCCTCCCATGTTATACACATAGATTTTGTTTATTATAAACTATTAAAAGTAGTAGTAGTAGTTTCAGCTAAGACAGGCTCGACTTTACAGCAGGGTCCTGTTCCTGTCATAACAAAGACGGGTGCGCTTACATTAGGACTCTAACCAGGGCCAGATAACTTAAACAGCAATAGACATTACATATGTTTACATGAACACATACATACATGTAACAATCACTGAGTGCAGGTATAACAGTTGGCAAGGTGTGTAATCTGTACGTCTTTTTAAAGGCTGTGATCAATTTTGATATTATTTTTACTATTTTTAAAATTATTATTTTATATTATTTTTATTATATTTTATTATTTTTTTGTTCCTGTAGGATCCCTGTCCCACTCGGACTGCAGCACCACCAGCCTCATCACCCCTCCCCTGTCCCCCCTCAACCTGGAGACCACCTCATTCATCAGCAGCCAATCGCAGGGCTCCATCTCCTCCCAGGCCCGCCTCTCCGTCAGCCCTGCACCAATGGGGGACAGGAGAAAGGACAGGTACGGCCATCCATTAGAGTAATTTTTTAGAGTCATCTTTTTTAAAAAGCTGCTTTAGAAATACCAAGATGGGGTAATTACACTGAAAGAAACAAAGCTTCTTTGCCATTTCACCTCAACATTTACTGAATATGGTGGTGGGGGGTGGTGCGATTGGGTGAGTTATCTAATGGTTCTCGTGAGTCGAAGAACAGCACCAAGACATATCTCCACATCCCCAGCGGATTAAATGACATTTCGGCGTGTGACCCACATCAGGTTGATTTTGAACAAATGTCACCAAATGAAATGTCACTTCACTAACTCGCACAGACAGTTCTGTTTCTTTTTGACAGTTGATATTCAGAGAAAAAGAGAAATTGTGGTTGTTTCTTTTTTCTTTTATTTCCTGTGAGTGTCCATTCATCACCGTCTTTTTCTAACAGCCTGACTCCTGAAAACCCCTAAAAGTTTCTGAACTCTTTCCCCTTTCTTTGCTCTTTTTTGGTCATCTCTCATAAAACAACACCTATACATTTGTCTGCTCTTCCTCGTCCATTTTCCTCTCTCTCTCTCTTTGTTCTCTCTCTCTTCAGCCTCTTTGACTTCCAGATCCTTCCCCTCCCTCTCCCCCTCTCTGTCTCCCTCTCCGACTCTTTCAGACATCTCTTGTGTAACAAATCCTTTCCGAGACTGCCACGGCCCCTGAGGCCCAGGTTTGCCTCTCTCAGGAACTTAAGGTTGGTCCTCATCCTCATCCTCATCCACCCACTGGCCTTGGGGAGCAGGAGGCAGGGGTGGGGGTTGGGGAGGTGGGGTGGGGGGTGTGGGGGGTGTCCCAGGAATGAGCCTCAGAAAGCAGGCTCCATGTCCTGAATTAATCTGACTAAATTATATTTTAAATTATATACAATTTATTTTGGTGAATATTTTGGTGAAATCGCCATTTCTCACACTGGGGTTACTGGATCTTGATTAAGGAGTACCATACCCCCTGTAATTGGAACTAGAGCCTGTTTATGAGGAATGGGGGGAAGCTCTGTACTGGGACATTCCCCCTCCATCATTAGCTCTGTATTTCTCTCTGTTCTGTTCTGTTCTCCTCCATCTGCCACCCCCTCCATGACTGCACCCCCCTGTCCTGTCCTTCCACAGCCTTTTATGCACACTTCCTGCACTTAGCCCCCTTCCCCATCAACAAGTGTGTGTGTGTGTGTGTGTGTGTGTGTGTGTGTGTGTGTGTGTGTGTGTGTGTGTGTGTGTGTGTGTGTGTGTGTGTGTGTGTGTGTGTGTGTGTGTGTGTGTGTGTGTGTGTGTGTGTGTGTGTGTGTGTGTGAGCGAGAGAGAGAGAGAGAGAGAGAGTGTGTGAGAGAGATTTCCTTTGTGGTTGCTGATTAAATGCTTGTTTGTGATTGAAGCTTGACCTTGTGGTCTTATGTTTTTGTCCGACTGAGCTGAGCATGGACTGTGGATGCACGAGTTTGACGATTTCAGCCGAAAGGGACGGCATAGATCATGGCTACAGAACTCCTCAGCTTTTTTTGATGTCTGTGTAAAAAGACCCTTTGCCTGCTGCTTCAGGGCTCCTCATTCAAATTGCAGTTCTATTTCGTTTCTCCTGACCGCCAGGCGGTGCCTTCAGCACTGAATGTTCATCACATGCTCCCATGCAGGTCGAGAATTGTATATCAACAAAGTCACGTGTGACCGGGTAGGCGTGTATCACGGAAGTTTACTTATGACACGCACTTCCCGGAACCGGTCTCTTGTCATCTTCTCGTGCTGAAGCAGGTTTGTTTGGATACACGTCGCTATTGACGGCCTCTGTATGGAGCTGCGCTGGCTTCGCTCTTAGGCAGATTATTGGCATTCGTTTTGCCGTTTCTTATTTTCTAACATCGGCGATTGTGTGGGCCTTCCCTGTATATCTTGGGAGGTCCTTTACGCGGTGTTTCGTAAGTATCCTCTTTCCCCTTGTGGTTTTTGTATTGTTGTTAATTATTGCTACGGATTCCCCCCGCCACCGCGTCACTAGGGTTGCGTGGGTGATTACGCCTGGCACGACCAGTGAGTGGCAGTTTCTGGACTGGCTTTGCTGCGCGGGAGTGTCTTCGCTCCTTGCGCGTTATTGCCTGCTTGTGCGCTTTCTATAGGACGGTTTTCACGTCTTTTGAGTTGTTTACACAGTGGGTGTGTTCGCCCCGGGTATTATTTACAGGTAGTGGGTGTTTCCGCCCCGACTGATTATTGTGCAGGAGTGCTTTCGCTCCGCTTGCTGTTACTTGGTTTTTTTCAAAAAAAGACAAAAAAAAAAAAAAAAAAAAAAAAAAAAGTGGGTGTTTCCGCCCCGACTGATTATTGTGCAGGAGTGCTTTCGCTCCGCTTGCTGTTGCTTTGGTTTTTTTTCAAAAAAAAAAAGACAAAAAAAAAAAAAAAAAAAAAGTGGGTGTTTCCGCCCCGACTGATTACTGTGCAGGAGTGCTTTCGCTCCGCTTGCTGTTACTTTGGTTTTTTCAAAAAAAAAAAAAAAAAACTTGCTGGGTGCTTACGCCCGGACACTGCTGTTTTGCTTTGCTCGCATTGGCCCCCTGTGTGTGCAAACAATGTTTATGATTTGTATTGATTGTCGGGCCCCCCTCGAACCGGACGACGGGCACGAGCTCTGTCCAGATTGCCTCGGCCTTGACCACCTCAGGCAAGGCCTTACGGGACTGGCATGCGCTAATTGCAGCTGCCTGAGCGTGGCCCGCCGCAGGGAGAGGCTGGCCCGTGTGGAGGGCGAGGAGTCGCCCTCGGCGCAGGGTGGCACTGTGCCCCCCAAGCCTCGGAAGCGGCGCCAGCGGGAGAAGCGGGCGCCGCCTGATGAGCCTCCAGCAAAGCTATCTAAGGTGGACCTGGTTGCACAGAGGGTGGACACCATGGCAGCTGAGTTTGCTGAACTCAAGGCCATCCTATTGGGCCAAAAGCGGCCTGCGGCCATGCCCACGGCGGCTTCGGCTGTGGGGGCTGCGTCCTCTTCTGATTACGGGGGGCCTCCGGGGCTGTCCCCGGCTATAACGGGCCCTGAGGAAGATGTCCTCTCTACCAGGGCTTCGGAAAGTCTGGCGGTCGTCGATGAGTGGGCGGGCCAGTCCGAGGCTACTGCTGAGGTTGGTGTGGAGCCCCTCTCTGGCCAGAGCTCTCCTAGGGGATCGGTGCGGGCCCAGGGCTCAGTGGTGGTGCCCACCCTGAAGGTGGCCCTGGCCCGGTTGGGCCTGGATGTGCCTGCGGCGGAAACGGCCCCCCAGAGTGCCTTTTTCCAGCAGGCCACCGGCCCGTCGGGGTTCAGCGTGCCTCCGTCCGCCCCGTACGTTGCTGAGTTGCAACGGTGCTGGGCCGATCCCAGACGCTTTCCGCACAGGACCAGCGATGATCGCGTTTTAGCGAACATGCGGGATGCCGCTACCTACGGCCTTGGCTCTATGCCGGGCGTCGAGTCAACCCTGGCTGCCATCATTGTCTCGCCCGATGAGGCGTTGAGGCCGGACGCACGCTGCCCCCGGCCGCAGTGCCGTATTACTGACGACTACATTTGCAAGAGCTACGATGCTGCTGCACGTGCTGCACGCATTGGGAACTCTATGTCCCATATGTTGCTGGCCTTGTCACAGTCCCTCCAGTCGGCTGAGGTTGAGACGCCCATCCGCGACCTCACTAGTACGCTGTTGCAGGCGTTTGCCTACATGGCCAGAGAGCAGGGCAGAGTCATGTCCCACCTGACCTCTGCGCGGCGGCAGGTGTGGCTTGCGCAATCGCCCCTGTCAGAGCAATGCAGGAGGTCCCTCCGTTCTCTGCCAGTGGTCCCCGGTCATCTCTTTGGACCGGCTGCCCAGGATGCGCTACAACGCGGCCTGCAGGTCTCTCAGGCCAGACGCCAATTTGCTAGCCTCCACCAGGCCCGTACCCAGGCCTGGAGGCCTAGCCCCGTGGTCCACCAGCCTTCCCCTGGACCTTCTCCCGCCCCACAACCTCGTCCGTCTACGGCTCGTAGGTTTCGCCGGCCTCCAGCCGGCCAGCGGGACCAGCAGGGAGGAACGCCGGGCCCCCGCCCCAGTAGGGGCGGTGGGAGGCGTGGGCGGCGACAATGACTGCCCCCTCCCGGCGGTCGGACGCTTCACCAGTCAGCAGATTGCTTACTGGGAAGCCACTACCTCCGACCCATGGGTGTTGTCCACCGTATGCCACGGATACAACATCCAGTTCAGGTCCCGACCGCCGAGATTCCAGGGGGTGAGGATGACCAGGGTCCGCGACAACACCAGGGCCTTGGCTTTGCGCCAGGAGGTGCAAGCCCTCCTGGCCAAAGAGGCGATAGAACAACTCGAGCCGTCCTCACAAGACAGTGGGTTTTATTCCACTTATTTTATCATTCCAAAGAAAGGGGGCGGGCTTCGCCCCATTCTAGATCTGCGGCCCCTGAACCAACATCTCAGGGTGCTGACGTTTCGTATGCTGCGCACCTCAGACGTGCTGACAGGCGTCAGAAGGGGCGACTGGTTTACTTCAGTGGACCTCACGGACGCCTACTTTCACATTCCCATTACACCTCGGCATCGCCAGTTCCTGCGCTTCGCCTTCGAGGGGAGGGCGTACCAAGGTCCTGCCCTTTGGGATGTCCCTGGCACCAAGGGTGTTTACGAGGTTTGTGGCAGCGGCGCTTGCCCCGTTGCAGAGCAGCGGGATGCGAATTCTCCCTTATTTGGACGACTGGCTCATCTGCTCAGCGTCCAGGGAGAGGGCGCTCGGGGATTCCTCTCGGCTGCTCAGGCACATTGCCGACCTGGGTATTGCGGTGAATCTCAGGAAGAGCTCACTGACACCGATGCAACGAATAGTCTTCCTCGGCGTCCAGCTGGACTCCCGACTCATGACTGCGCGTCCATCCAGCCAACGCATAGATGCCATCATACAGGAGGTGAGTTTGTTCAGACGGGGTACGTCACGAACACTTCACTCCTTCCAGGTATTGCTCGGTATGCTGACCGCAGCATCCCACATTGTCCCTCTCGGCCTGCTTTCGTTGCGGCCTCTTCAGAGATGGGTGAACGCGCTTGGCCTGCACCCGCAGTTCCATCGGCACAGACGGATTGTCGTCACGTCCGACTGCTTGGACTGCCTTCGCCCATGGAGGCGGCGCTCACGCCTGGCTCGTGGGGTCCCCCTGGGCGTGATAGCCCATCGCAGGGAGGTGGTGACCACCGACGCTTCCCTGAGCGGATGGGGCGCTGTTTGGCAGTGCAGAGCTGCCCGGGGCTCGTGGCGCCCACGGCAGCAGCGGTTGCACATCAACGACCTGGAGCTACTGGCGGTGTTGTTGGCTCTCAGGCATTTCCTCCCCTATCTAGAGGGGAAGCATGTCCTGGTGAGGACGGACAACACGTCCGTGGTGTACCACGTCAACCACCAAGGGGGGACGAGGTCTCTGTCCTCCCTGACACTGACGCGGCGACTGCTTTCATGGGCGCACCCGCGTCTACTGAGCCTGAGGGCAACCTACCTACCAGGCGTAGAGAACTCGGTCGCCGACTTTCTCTCCCGGGGCCAGCCTCATCCTGGGGAATGGAGGCTTCACCCGGATGTGGTGCAGAACATCTGGTCCAGGTACGGGATGGCGCAGGTGGACCTTTTTGCCTCCCTCGCCACGACACACTGCCTCTGGTGGTTCTCACTAGGGACACCGGCAGGGCCTCTGGGCCAGGATGCGCTGGCTCACAGCTGGCCCAGACTCCTCCTTTATGCGTTCCCGCCTCTCTCGCTCATACTGCCCACCTTGGAGAGGATCCGGCGGGAGGGCCACCGGGTTCTCCTTGTGGCACCCCCGGTGGCCCGGCAGGGTTTGGTTCCCCATATTGTACAGCATGCTGGACGGGGAGCCCTGGTGTCTCCCCCAGCGGACGGACCTCCTCTCTCAACTAGAGGGTCGGCTGTGGCATCCGAACCCGGCACGCCTCCAGCTGTGGGTTTGGCCCCTCAGGGGCCGGAACCGCTTCTAGCGTTATGTGATCCGGCAGTCGCTCGGACCATTTCACACTCTCGGGCGCCCTCCACAAATGCGCTATACGAGAATCGGTGGAGGCTCTTTGTTACGTGGTGCAGGGTCCGGGGCTTGGAACCATCGGCCTGCCCCATACCGGCCGTCCTTGCCTTCCTACAGTCCCTCTTTGATAGAGGGCTTGCGCCCTCCACCATCCGGGTGTACACTGCGGCGATATCGGCAATGCATGCCAAGGTGGACGGCCTTACAGTGGGTTCTCATGCACTGGTGAAACGCTTCCTGAGGGGCACTCAGCGGCTGAGGCCTCTGCGGCGAAGCTTGGCACCTTCGTGGGATCTACCCCTTGTACTGGAGGCATTGAGAAAGGCGCCTTTCGAACCTCTCGGCGTGGCGGAGCTTAAGTGGCTGTCTCTTAAGACTGCCTTCCTCCTGGCAATGGCGTCGGCTAAGAGAGTGGGTGAGTTGCACGCCCTCTCAGTTAGCCATGAATGTCTGCAGTGGGGCTCTGGTGACACCGGGGTTACCCTGTGGCCCAACCCCGCGTTTCTTCCGAAGGTTTTGCCTTCGTCCTATGTTAACCAGCCTCTCAGGCTGGCCGCTTTTGGTTCCTCCGCCCAGGCGGGTGGTGAGGAGCGGACTGACGCACTGCTGTGCCCAGTCCGGGCACTCAGATCTTATGTCGCAGCGACTGCCGCATCCCGACGGTCTGACTGCTTGTTTGTCTGCCACTCGGGACATCGACAGGGACAGGCGTTGTCCAAACAACGGCTGTCCAAATGGATTGTGGACACGGTTTCCTTTGCCTACACGAGCAGTGGCCGTGTTGTACCTCGGGGTGTTCGAGGTCACTCTACCCGGAGTGTGGCAACATCATGGGCGGCTTTGAGAGGGGTCCCGCTCCCTGACATTTGTGCCACTGCATCTTGGGCGTCATCTTGTACCTTTGCCCGGTTTTATAGGGTCAATGTGGCGACGGGTGGCTCATTGGCCGCGGCGGCCCTTTCTGGCTCTGCGTAGCCATCTGACTGGGTGAGTGGGTCTTCCTCGCGACCTTGTTGGTATTAGTCATCCAGTGCTGAAGGCACCGCCTGGCGGTCAGGAGAAACGAAATAGAACGATGGTTACGTATGTAACCGCGGTTCTATGAGTTTCGGATGACCGCCAGGCCTTGGCAGTCACTCGGAATACTCGAGAAGATTGCCAAGAGACCGGTTCCGGGAAGTGCGTGTCATAAGTAAACTTCCGTGATACACGCCTACCCGGTCACACGTGACTTTGTTGATATACAATTCTCGACCTGCATGGGAGCATGTGATGAACATTCAGTGCTGAAGGCACCGCCTGGCGGTCATCCGAAACTCATAGAACCGCGGTTACATACGTAACCATCGTTTTTTTTTCACCCACCTCTGCCCATGCATGTCAACCAGACCCCACCCCCCCCCCCCCCCCACCCTGCTCGAACGTGTCCAGCCCTCAACCAGCTATGCTCCCCTCAGAGGTGCGGTTCAAGGCCGCTAGATCTGCTTCTGCCTGTGGGCTGCACGCGTGTGAGATAATTGGGTGCCTACGGTGCTCGTGTCTGTGTCTTTGATGCTCCTGGTTTGTTCATGTATTCTGAGCATGCATGTTATTAGAAGTTCTTTTTCACATTAGAGGGTTCATCTTGGCCATTACTTTCTGCCGAAGATGGTTCAATGTATTCTGTAGAGCACTCAGATATGTTTCTCAGAGCAACGCTCACCTGTCTTTCTTAATGTCAGGACCCCCCCCCCCCCCCCCCCCCCACCCCCACCCCCCCATCTAAAGGCAGGGAGGCACATCATGCCTGAAGTGTTGTTCTACCAAGCCTCACCCATCTCCAGCAGGCCCTAGTAGAACTTAGAAAGACACATTTCCATTTCGTATGAATGTAGTCTAGTCATGCCTTACCTTGCACACCATGTCTTTGACCATGTCCACAGCTTCTCTTGGCCTGTAATGTTTTTAAGGTCAAGCAATGGCACATGGAAGTAAACAAGTAAGAGGTGCACTGATATATCGGTTGAATATCGGTATCAGCCGATATTTGGCTTTTTGACAGTTATCAGGCATCGGTGACATTTACCGACTAGAGTGCCTGATATTGTCATGTTAAATTTATTGCTCACAAATACTTACCTTTGTTGGCTGTCAGCAGGCCTGGACTACCTATTTACAGAGTGCAGCTCTAAAGAGTTACCATAGCATACATTAGCACGCAAAACCACTTGAAAATGTATTAGTTATTTCATATAATGGATACAGTTAATAACAAATGTATTATTGACATTAAAAACAAAGTAAACAAACAAAATTCGGCTCATCCCTATAAACGAGCATATTACAAACAACATAAATCGTGGTAGTATACCTGCATGTGACAAACTTAAATAGAAACCTGTTGAATGCAACAATGAGGAAAATTGCAGTACTAGCTTTGTATTATTGAGACTCCTGACACATAACATACACATAACATGAACGTAACATGAATATATCGTGAGCCTGTGGTTATAATTGGTTGATTGCTGTGTCCTCAGGCCGTATCTGGAGGAGCCTCGCACTGTGACCATACACAAAGGGGCGGAGCCACTGGGCATCTCCATCGTGGGCGGGGAGAACGGCGGCATCTTCGTCTCCAAGGTGACTGGAGGCAGCATCGCTCACCAGTACCAGCTGGAGTTTGGGGACCAGCTGTTGGAGGTACTGACTACAATATCTCATACTATATATATATATATATATATATATATATATATATATATATGTATTATATGTTTATTCTTTCATTCTTCATATGGAAATTCTAAGTGATTGCGTCTGACATAGACACTGGTGTGAAATAAAATAGTTTCATTTTTTAATTTTGTCTGTTTGTGTGTGTGTGTGTGTCTCTCTCTCTCTCTCTCTCTCCCTCTCTCCCTCTCTCTCTCTCCCTCCAGTTTAACGGTATAAACCTGCGTAACGCCACTGAGCAGCAGGCGCGGCTGATCATAGGTCAGCAGTGTGACACGGTGACCATCCTGGCCCAGTACAACCCCCACATGTACCAGCTGGGCAACCACTCGCGCTCCAGGTAACCCCCCTACCTAATGCACCTTACCAGCCCCAGTGCCATTCCTTTACATTACATTACACTTAGCAAACGCTTTTATCCAAAGCATCTTATAAAAAGGAGGACATAAGCTAACCGAGGTGTAGAGGAAAACTGAGTAAGAAGAGGAAAGCATTCCTGCATCCCTAATGCCACCCCCAGCCTCCATAGTACCATACTTGATTACACAGCAGCCTCACACCTTTCACAAAGCATAGGTATAGGCACGGGTGGGCTGGGGTGGGCCTGTGCCCATCCACTTGTAAATCAGACCCACCCAATTAGAAGGTTCTCTTTGTTTGATTGACTGCTTTAGTAATAAAGATAGCCTATGTGTTTTGGGCTAGGCTGACCTGATTTTTTTGCTGGGCCCACTCATTTTATGATTTTTGGCTACGCCACTGTTCACAAAGCAGACAAAATGTCACTGACAGCTGGACTTTTGGATTATAGGCCTGAAAGCCAAGCGTACTCATTTCCTGTTTCTAAGTCTTCCGTGTGCACGTTTGTGTCCAGTTCTAGGATTGAGCCAATCAGCAGCCATGCTCTGTCACACGGCAGTGGAGCCACACCCCCCGACGACCACTCCACCATTGACACGCTGAGTGAGCAGGACGAAGGCACCATGACCCCGCCCTCCAAACAGACCACACCCACCACTAGCCCACGTGGTTCTGTCAGGTAAACACCCTACAGGTTGGAAGCGGAAATGTCCTTCTTGTGTCTCAGATGAACTACAGATTGGCAACCTGCTTTTGCAAACTTGCATAGTGTGGGTGTAACCAATGGATGGCCACAAAGAGCATTCAGAAGTGCTGTTCACCCTGTTACAAGTTGATGAACCACTGAAATGATTTATGAAACATTATTCTAAGGTTGAAAAAACTATTTAGCCTTGCTTTAAAAAAAGGGTTAAAGGGGTCAAGAGTTAACTTCGCTCAGGGTAAAGGCATATAGCATGATTGCTAGTTTTTTGCTGAATAAGTTTTTGCTGAAGTAAGAACCATCATCATCCTCCACAGATACCAAGAGCGCCACAAAACTCTACAGATGATCAGCTTTTGACTGTTTAGGGTTAATGTGGTGCGTTACATTGGGACTATTTATAAAACTGCTTATCATGTAGTGACATTTAGAGATGGCGGTGTGTGTGGAAAGGAGCTGGAGATCTGTGATTTTCTCTGTGGTGGCCCTCTGAGAGTTCAAAGAAAGGCCATCTAGGAACCTTTAAATCCACACTTTCTCTCTCTCTCACTCTCTCTCTTTCTTTCTCTCTCTGTCTCTCTCTCTCTCTCTCGCTGTCTCTTTCTCCCTCCCTCTCTCTCTCTTTCTTTCTCTCCCCTTATTTGCCTCTTTACTGCGTTTGTGAGCGTCACAATTATCTACCTTCCTTCCCTCTCTCCCTCTTTCCTTTCTGACTTTGTTGCCTTTCGTCAGTCTTCCTTCCCTGAGTTTAGTTAATGTATTTAAATCCTGCTCAGTTCAGTTTAAATCCTGCTCAGTTCAGTCTAATTGAAATAAGCTTTATTGAAAACTCAGCTGGGTCATTCATTGATTCTCTCTCTCACTCTCTCTCCCTCCACTTCACTTCTCTCTCTCTCTCACTCACCCCCCCCTCTCTCTCCCTCCCTCTCTTTCTCTCTGTCTCTCTCCACTTGTCTCTCTCTGTATCGCTCTCTCTCTGTCTTTCTGTCTCTCTGTCTCTGCCCCTCCCACTCTCTCTCTCTATCTCTATCTCCCTATCTCTTACTCTCTCTCCCTCTCCTTCTCCCTTCTCTCTCTCCCTCCTTCTCTCCCTCCCTCTCTCCCTCCCTCTCTCTCCCCAGGCGGGTGCTCCCTGAGCCGCGTGTGGTGACGGTGCGTAAGGTGCAGGGTGAGCTGGGCGTGTCCATCTGCGGGGGGAACCTGCACGGCATCTACGTGGAGCGGCTGGAGGAGGACAGTCCCGCCAGGGCCGCCGACGGACTGGTGCCCGGAGACCTCATCCTGGAGGTAAGAGCCCTGAGTGCAGGGTACCAGGTAGTATGTGATGAGAGAGAGAGAGGGAAACAGAGAGAGAGAGAGGGACACAGAGAGAGAGAGAGACACACAGAGAGAGAGAGAGACACACAGAGAGAGAGAGAGAGAGACAGAGAGAGAGAGAGACACAGAGATAGATTTAGACAGACCTCATCCTGGAGGTAAGGGCCCTGAGTGTGGGTACCAAGGTAGTATGTGATGAGAGGGAGAGAAATAGAGAGGTCAAGGTCAGGGTAAAGGTGTCTTTAATGTCCCCAGCAGACCTTATCCTGGAGGTAAGGGGCCTGAGTGCGGGTACCAGGTAGTGTTTGATGAGAGAGAGAAAAACAGTGAGATCAAGGTATCTTAAAAAGTCCCCAGGGGACAATTTGTTAGGCAGCCAGCAGAGAAATACACACACCAACAATAAATAAATCATACAAATAAATGCAAATCAAAATTTAGACAGATTTAAAAACATTGAAAACATAAATAGACATGCACTCAAAAACACTCAACAAGAAGTATTTAGGGAGTGAGATGGAGAGAGGGAGAGAGAAACCGAGAGCTGAAGAAAAGTTGGCTTTGAGGACAGAAAGACTGATCAAATGGAAAAAGAGGGAGAAAGAGATGTGTAAGACAGGGAGGAGGAGGGAAAAAGGATGAGGGAAGGATTGCAGTTGGGTTGAAAACAGAGAGATGGAGAAAGTGGACGAGAGGTTAAAAGAAGATTATTAAGAAAGATAGCAAGTCAAAGGAAAAGTCAGGGCACATCGAGAGGGCAGAGAAAGGCAGAAAGAAGACAAGATTGGGGTGCGTATGGGGTAGCAGTGTGGGGTGAATAGAAGGTCCTCCTTGGTTAAGAACAGAAGTAACAAAAGAGGCAGGGGAGAGATGGAAGTCGACGAGAGGATAAAAAAGCTCAAATATAAAAAAGCTTTTAATCTCGCTGGAGCTGTCTGGAGCCAAGTCCATTTCCACCCCTGCCAAGATGGAGAACTATAACACTTAATCTCCCCCACCCCCCCAAAAAAAATCAGACCCCAATACCTGCACAAAATATTCCACCCTCAACCTAGTGTGACCTCCGTGACCTCACTTCTGCAGTTGCAACCCTCCCAACAGAGGTTGTGTCTATCCCAGCCCCTAAATTCAACTTCAGCCCTGACTCCTTGATGTGCGTTTGAGAGATGCACATTGTGGTTGTATTCAATAATAAAAAAATAGGAGTCCCTGGGCCCCACATTTTTCTTAGACAGATACCCCTCTTGTGTTGTTCAGCTGCGCGCACTTGTTTGATTCTAAAAAGCGGAGGTTCTGTTAAAAGCGTAGTCTCGCCTGGGAATTGTCTGGCCCCGTTATTCTCCTGTGACGCACTCCGTCCTTTCGATATGTGCCAGCCAGTGCACACACACACACACACACACTCACACACTCACACACACACACACACACACACACACACACACACACACACACACACACACACACACCGGTTGCTTAATTTAGTACGGCAGCATCATCCACACTTCTAGCCCTGCTCACTTCCTCCTGCGTAGCTGTTATTGATTGACCCGCATAGGTATGAGAGAGAGGCAGGGAGAGAGAGAGAGAGAGAGAGGCAGGCAGAGCGAGCGAGAGAGAGAGGCAGAGGCAGAGAGAGAGAGAGGCAGAGACAGAGAGAGAGAGGCAGTGAGAGAGGCAGGCAGTGAGAGAGGCAGGCAGAGAGAGAGAGAGAGAGAGAGAGAGGCAGGCAGAGCGAGCGAGAGAGAGAGAGAGAGAGAGAAAGAGACAGGCAGAGAGAGAGCGAGCCATTTAAACACCATGATAAAAGAATATATACATGTTTGTATAAATGATAGAAAAATAGATGCCTATGTAATTTAAAATGTGCATGTGTGTGCGCGTGTGTGTGTGTGTAATTGACTCGTCTCCTGTGTTCCCGTCCCACAGTACAGCTCGGTGAGTCTGCAGGGCCGCACGGCGGAGGAGGCCTACCTGGAGATGCTCAAGCCCCTGGAGACGGTCACCCTGAGGGTGCAGCATCGCCTGGAGGAGTTTAACATGCTCAAGGGCAGCCCGGGAGACGGCTTCTTTATTAGGTACCGGCTTACAGGCCCACTGCACCCTACCACCGCATAATTACCCAGCCAGACAACATCCCAAGCCAGCTGGTCAGGCTTAATGCAGCGGTGCTGAATATCCATCCTCCACAGTCCTTAAAAGTCTGGACATGGCATTGTTAACCAAGTGACATAAGTACATCTATGACATCCCAAGCCAGCCAGCCGATTAATTCAGCGGTACTGAATATCCATCCTCCACAGTCCTTAAAAGTCTGGACATGGCATTGTTAACCAAGTGACATAAGTACATCTATGACATCCCAAGCCAGCCAGCCGATTAATTCAGCAGTACTGAATATCCATCCTCCACAGTCCTCAAAAGTCTGGACATGACATTGTTAACACAATGACATAAGTATATCTACGTTAGGTACAGACTCCACCAGCCTGTCGTATCAAGGGTACACTTGATGTCACTTGCATAGACATACTGGGTAGAGTAGGACATGCAGTGAAATTAGTTGATTGTTTGTCTAAAACTGTGCATGGGGATGGAGGAGTAAAGTCCATAGAATATAGTTTGAGGATGGCTACCTATCTTGTTATAGGCAGCACTGGGTTAACCTAGAAAATTCAGCCCAGTTTGCTGAGACAACTGTTCATTACCTGAAATGACCCTTGCCTTTCCCCTAGAACCCAAAGGTCAATAATCCCCACTAGCATAACACTGATGAACAAGAATCTGAATGCAAGACATCGCTTTAAATAGCACTCTGCACTTTCTCTCTCTTCTTTAACGTCATAACATGCACAATTGCACTTAACCGTTCTATTTATGATGTGTGGAGAAGAGTTTATATGTTTTTTTTTTGTGTGGGGTGCTCAAACTGTTGCTCACCCTGTCCTTTCTAGTAGTGAGCATCCTGTCTTGTTTTGTCTAGTCTTTTATTTTAGTCTAGTATGTCCTTCGAAACTCTGGGCTCTATATAAGATCTGCACATGAACTACCTGAAAAGTAATAGCAATGGAACCACAGTCTGCACTTGTGAAATAGTCTTTTCTGTGTTTTAAGTATGGACAGCATCCTTATAAAAGTGATGTGAAGCACAATATTTTCTGCCCTTGACAGCAAGTTATTATACTTTTTCAGTAGTCATACAAAAACAAGTCAATTGGACATTTGTGAGCATCCTAAAAAAAAAAAGCTGTGTAACAAATACGGGGGAGTGACTGAATGACTAACCCTGAAAACTCATAAGTGAATTGGCCTTCACCAAGCATGTGTGTGTGTGTTTTTCTGTGTGTGTAGAGCACTTTATGACCGGATGGCGGAGGTGGACGAGGACCTCAGCTTTAAGAAGGACGACATTCTCTACGTGGACGAGACGCTGCCCAAGGGCAACTTTGGCTACTGGCTGGCCTGGCAACTCGACGAGAACGCCCAGAAACTAGCCAGAGGCCAGATCCCCAGCAAGTACATGTAAGGCCTGCAGCTACAGTACATAATACACTGTATTTGTATAGCACAATTCATACAAGATATAGCTCAAAGTGCCTCAACAGTTTGGCAGGAAAAAAACACAAGGCAGCATTTGTTGTGGCTTGGTAGCGCAGGGAAAGTTTGTTTGGGCGCTGTTGACAATTCCTGCTTCCTGCTACATACATGCATACAAACCATCCCTCTGCAAGTGACAAGCTGTATAACCATTCCGTTTATTTCATGACTGTTAGAATATGTCTGTAGTAGTCTGTCGGGACATTAATGTGGATTTTGAGGAACAGTTATTTTATAGTACTTCACCTTTTGAAAGTGATTGGGGGGGGGGGGGGGGGGATAATTAGGGAACAGGCATGGTCCTTAAACCTGATCTGTATGTAGAATTGCTACAATTTTGCTAAGCTGAATTATTGCTCATTTAAGCGATGAGGTGAGCATCCGATATCATCAGTTTCCCCAGTAACACCATTCCGCTTATTTTCCCTTTCCCACCGGAATAATGACTAAAGGTTAGAGCAGGAGTTCCAGCGGCGCCTCAGCGTTCCGGACGGGAAGGAGGAGGTGTGCTCCAGCCGGAGTCTCTCTGCGGCCGCCCGGCGTTCCTTCTTCCGCCGGAAGAACCGGCACAAGCGCAGCACCTCCCGCGAGGGCAAGGACACGCCCGCCCCCGACGCCATCAGCACCGACTCCATCCCCTACATGGAGGGTGAGGACACACACACACACACACACACACACACACACACACACACACACACACACACACACAGACTCCATCCCCTACATGGAGGGTGAGGACACACACGCACACACACACACACACACACACACACACACACACACACACCTGTCAGCATGTCACACACCTAAAGCCATCAGCACGGACTCCATCCCCTACACACACACACACACACACACACACACACACACACACACACACACACACACACACCCGCCCCCAACACCATCAGCACAGACTCCATCCCCTACATGGAGGGTGAGCACACACACACACACACACACAGACTCCATCCCCTACATGGAGGGTGAGGACACACACACACACACACACACACACACACACACAGACTCCATCCCCTACATGGAGGGTGAGCACACACACACACACACACACAGACTCCATCCCCTACATGGAGGGTGAGGAGACAGACACACACACACACACACACACACACACACACACACACATACCTGCCACCATGTCACACACCTAAAACCATCAGCACAGACTCCATCCCCTACATGGAGGGTGAGCAGACACACACACACACACACACACACACACACACACACACACACACACACACACACACACACACACACACCTGTCACACACGTAAAGCCATCAGCACAGCACAGCTCCATCCCCTACATGGAGGGTGAGGGTTAGAGACACACACACACACACACACACACACACACACATCTGTCACCATGTCCCCCTGTTTATACTCGACATCAGTACACGTCACATGTTTTTTAATGCGTGTCGTGAGGTTGTGCACCACAAAAGACATATGCCTGTACATGTGTGTCTCCATGCGTGTTTATGCCTTGTGTGTGTTAATGGCTTAATCGGTGTGTGTGTCTCTCTCCTTACATAGACTGTGTGAGCCTGGCCTACCAGCGTGTGCAGAAGGTGGAGTGTGTGTCCCCCAGGCCCGTGCTCATCCTGGGGCCGCTGGTGGAGGCCACCAAGGACATGCTCGTCAAGCAGGTGGACCACAAGTTCTGCAGATGCCCGCTGGGTGAGCAAGAGACACATGCAGGGGCGATTTTAGCATCTGGTCTTTAGGGGTGCACGGCCCCCAGTGCTTATCACACAACACTATTATTATATATAATATATTATTCATTTTGCACTGAGCCAGGGGGTGCCGAGCAGTTTCACGGGGGTGCCTTGGCACCCCTAAAAATGGTCTAGATTCGCCCCTGGACACATGCAACAGGGCCTGTTCACACTTTTTTTCTGCCTCCAAAACGCGAGAAGGGGTGTTAATATTTCAAATTCCAAGAGCTTATAAACGGACAAAAATAGTAATGATGATGTTCATCAGTTCACAGTCTGCTAACCAAAGAGTAATCAAGAGTGGATATTCACAAACACAATCTGAAAGACTGATAGTGATTTTAGTACACCATGTATAAATCTCTCCAAGCCAAGTATTACCAAAGTTTGTCCTTGTCAGCGGCTTGTTTTTTTGCTCACTATTAAATGTGATGTATTCACAAAATTGTCTGACTGTAGTGCAAATGTTTCTTTACTGGACATTCGCCCTAGAAGTAGGTCAAGAACAGCTCTGGATTGCATCAAATATACACTGTTCAGTTATTTTCTTACCAGTGGTGTCTTAAAACTTTAAAGGAGCCTGGCTGGACTGCTGTACTTGAAAGGAACCTAATTAAAAACAAGTTGAGTTTGTTTATTTCCAACTTGTCTTCCTGTCCTCAGAGGTGATGAAGGCCTCCCAGCAGGCCATAGAGAGGGGTGTGAGGGACTGCGTGTTTATCGACTACAAGCGCAGGAGCGGCCATTTTGATGTGACCACTGTAGCCTCCATCAAAGAGGTCACGGAGAAGCAGGTAATGTTTACAATGATTACAATTTTTGGGTGGGTGGGTGGGTTGGGTTGGGGGGGGTTGTGAGGTGTGGAGATCATTGTGTGGAGTCATATGAAATGTTTTCATTATTTGTCCTATTTGTCAGTAATGTCTTTCAGTCTTGTTATTGTTGTTGCAGTTTACAACTTCTTTATTGAGATCATAACCCCTGGAGATGGAGCATTTTGCTTCCTAGTGGTTCCTCGCCACTTAACGACTTACTTAAGTGACTTTAGTAGTTTTGGTCCATACTGCAAAGTTTCTGTAGGGGGCAGGGGTTCATGAGGGATAATGAGGGATCATAACCCCTGGAGATGGAGCAATTTGTTATCTAGTGGTTCCTCACCACTTAATGACTTACATATATTAAGTGACTTTAGTAGTTTTGGTCCATACTGCTACTACTGGAACCACACTGACTCGTGTCCTCCTCCCCATCCCCAGGACTGCCACTGTCTGCTGGACATCGCGCCCTACGCCATCGAGCGGCTGCACAGCGTCCACATCTACCCCATCGTCATATTCATACGATACAAGAACGCCAAGCAGATCAAGTAAGCCAACCCCAAGCCCAAAGCCCAAGACCACCCCACCCGTGGGCCTCTAGTCTTTGTCTTCAAAAGACGCCTGATGCCATCTGTAACCTTGAATTAGCATCCACTTCAAAGGCTTCTCATTCCCCCACCGTTCCCTCGTCCACCGCTTTCATGTCATGCCCTTCTCCATGACAGCCTTCTCCCAGACTGTGCCTGCTGCCTATAGAAGCTACTCTGCTAACTGATGTTATGCGAGTGTGTCAGTTTCTGTGTGGTCCACTATGAATGACAAAGAGGCACTGGTGGTGGTGGTGTTTGATGTTCTATACCTCCTAGACTGTGTGCATGAAAGTCAGGCATCTTAAATAGACTTCACTGAGGTATATGTCATTAAATGTAAGCCAATCATTGCTGTGCGCAGTTTGGGGGGAAAAAAGGGGAAAATTCCATGTTCTTAGCATTCTGATCTCATATCGCTGCTGTTGGTTGTCTGTCACGCAGGGAACAGAAGGACCCTGTGTATCTGCGGGATAAAGTCTCTCAAAAACATTCCAAGGAGCAGTTTGAAGTTGCACAGAAGACAGAACAGGAGTACAGCAAATACTTCACAGGTGAGTGCCTCACACAGACCACAGTAAACCCCTACGTACAAACTATATTCATCATCTTGTCATCCTCTACATAGCTGTATTCCATTATAGATGTCATAATCTACATTCATTGCTGGGGAATCCTGTTCCAAGGGACGTATAGTCCTTGCCATGTATTTGGTACCAAACAATTTCATTCTAACTAGCCCAGGTAAAGAAAGGCATTTAGTAAAAATTGCCTGCTTTAACTACACATGTAGAAACAACATAATGGTAGCCTCTAAAGCCTAGGTTCCCCATGGTCTTTATATCTTTTGCCATAATATTTGGTATGATTCATATTGACATTAAGCCGTGTAACAAATACAAAGTCATCACTATTACCATGCCCAACACAACTTGCCAGGCTCTACTGGCTTTAACTTGACTGAGCTGAAGTCATCCTTTTCTGATTTTGTTTTTTTTGTTTGTTTTGTTTTTTCTCCTTTGCCTCTCAGGGGTGGTCCAGGCAGGGACCCTGGGTTACATTTGCACTCAGATCGAGACCATCGTGGATCAGGAGCAAAACAAAGTCCTCTGGATCCCCGACTGATCACCCATTAAACCCCACAACCATCACCACAGACAGACAGTGAAAAAAACAACAAACATTGATGAAACACTAATGCAACAACAAAACACGTCTCTGAACACTTAAACGTGGAGAACACTAAATACCTTAACGATGTGAAGAGGTACAACGAACTAAACTATGCGTGTGTTTGTTAACGACATACCCACGAAGCTTTTGCATTTGTATCCCCATGGCCACTCGCCACTACAAGAAACTTTTTTTTTGTTCTTTCAGTCGACAATGGTAACACTTCATTTCAGACAAAACAAAACAACACTTGTTTACAATCAACAACAATTGTGTTCTATGTACTTTTGTCTTGCGTACTTGAATGTGTTCTTTTATTTTTCTTTTCTTTTCTCTCTTCTTTTTTTTTTTTAATTTGAATCCTCACCCTTTCTTAAACCCCAAGCCTCTTCCTACTCGGTGTCCTTGTGGTAGTCCAAGGGTTCACCCATTATTCATTAGCCACTAATAAGCCTAGGGGCGGCCATCTTGAAGAAAGATATGTTTGTCGCTAGTGCGCAACACTCTATTGACACGCAGTCCCTACCTTCACTTGTTTTATTGTTTTTTAATCATTTAAAGTTTCACGGCTAGGTCACCGACTAATGTCTAATGTAGCAAGTGATGATACTCACTCTGTGGGAGTCTCCCAGCGTTTGTTTTTATTTTCTCCTGTGTGTTTTTATTTTATTTTTATTTTTTTGCTTTTCCTCTCATCTTTTATTTTCTCCCCTCGTTGATTTTTAATGTCTCTATTTAAAGGACAGAAAGTACTGGTGCAATTTTTGATGGTATGGTCATTTAATATTTCCCTCCTCGTTAATTTCCAATTAACTTTTTTATATTATTATTATTATATTATTATTATTATTATTATTGCTATTACTGTTGTTATTTAATAATGGTTTTTTGTAGCTCTGAAGTGAGATGCAGATATGTTACTAAAGGATGAATCCAGTGCTCAGTCTTAAACCAGCATTCTCTCCCTTAGTATAACATTGTGCCAAATCCTCCAAGTCTCCCTTTTTATTTGGGCTCCGTTTTGCACTTGAATCTTTCCCTTCTAGCATTTACGCTCTGAAATATATTTTTGTTATCATATTGCTGTTTTATTTTAGGTACGTTAACTAGTTATCCTGTACAAACAAATGCAAGTGTGCATGTGAGTGTGCAAACATGTAAGCGAGCATGTGTGTGTGTGTGTCTTGTGTGTGTGCGTGTGTGTGTGCGTCTGTATACATTGATATATAGGTGTGTGTGTCTGTGTGTGTGCATGTATACGTGTGTGTGTGTGTGTGTGTGTGTGTGTGCGTGTGTGTGCGTGTCTGCACGCGTGGATATATAGATGTGTGTGTATGTCTGTGTGTGTGCACATGTGTACGTGTGTGTATGTGTGTGTGTTGTCAATGTGTTCCCCATATCCTGTCCCTAACATTTCACTAATGACCTGTACACAAAGCAGGACTCGTTCTCCTACTCTAAATCATGAAGTGAAAAAAGGGATGTTCTCTTGCACATTACATTTTTTTTTAATTAAGAAAATGCTATCCTGTGGTTGGACCATCGATTCACTACAAACCATTTGAAATCATTACTTCAGTGATGTCAAAAGAACTTGGCTGGGTTTGCCAGTGAGTTGTTACTGTAAGAGAAACATTTCTCACAATTGAAGACACCAAATGTATAAGCATTATGCTCAAATTGGGATTCTTCTCAATGAATAGACATGACCTCTATCTAATGTTAAATTAATAAATACAACTTAAATTGTGTTCTGTGTGTAAGTGTCTTTTTTTTAATAATCTCTTTTTTTAAACACCCCTTTGTACGCTGGTATCCACTGTTACAATCACTTCCATCAAGCTTAAATGCACCACAGCACCTTCCTGACTATGTTGTCCAATGGGCCTACAAAAACATTGGTGTACAACTCAGGCTGGGTGGCAAGGCTGACCAATGGGCCTACAAAAACATTGGTGTACAACTGTACAATTGGTGTACAACTCAGGCTGGGTGGCAAGGCTGACCAATTTAGGGCCTGTGGGTCAGAGTTGGCTCGCAACCAATTATTTTGGGCCCCCCATGTTCAAAATTGTAATGTGTATTTAATTTATTGTATTGCAACATGGATGTTTAGTTGTAAGTGGTCTGTGGGCCTATACTAGGGGATAATAAAATATTTTTAGTGAGTAGTGTGTGGAGAGCAATGAGTATAGAGTACTATAGATGCCCTTTTAAGCCTCAAAGAGCCTTGATAGATTAAAAACAGTACTGACATTTTCCTGTTTTAAAATGTAACTGTTTATTTGCCATTTCAGTGGGAAATTGATCATGGCTGAAAATACAGGGGGTGGTGAGGAGACAGTAGTCTATTAAGATGAAAAGCCGAGCAAATCTTCTTGCTTACACTAGATGGGGTAGTTTCACAGAGACCTTGCTAATTCGTCTGGCACTGAAGGCTATCGATTCATATGATCTGTTAGTCTAATTTTACACTCAGCCAAGAATAAGGTCAGTTTTATCACAAAATCGTACAGTAGATAAGTAGGAAATCGTGTGATGGTCTATGACTTCAGTGAAATTAATCAATGAAAGGAATTTGCCAACAAAGAATAAAAATATACCAGTTTAGACCGATTATGTGAAAACAATAGTTTACTACAGTATTTACTATAGTATACTATATTATACTGTAATATAGTGTGGCTTGTACTATACTACCAGTAGTTACTAGTTACTACTACAGTTACTACTACTTCTAGACTATAGTATAGAACCAACAATCGTGTAGTATTACAACTATAGTTTGCTATAGTAAAATTAGTATAGTAAGGTTCACTATAAACGCTATAGTATTTACCATAGTAAATAGCCCCTATACTAACCCAACTTGTATTATATCCTAACAACGCATCGCGTAAGTCGAATGACTTTGCATTTTTAGTGGTTTGTCATACTCCATGCACTATTTTTTGAAGATAGCTTTCTGATAGTCTGGATTACAAAGGTCACCTAATTCAATTTTGGGGTGTCCTTTCCAGACATAACAATATAAATGGGGCAATGTGTCTTGTTTTCTACACTAAATCCAAAAATACAGCCGATGTGGCGAATGAGCGACTGATACAGAAGACGAATCTTATCAATCATTGTGGAAAAGGTCAAGAGGATAGCACCATATTTCATCTTGTACCCTAGCTGTCAAGGTCTGCCAGTTGTTGTAACGCCAAGTGTGCTTCCGAGGAGGCGGAGGAAGGGGGATCGTCTGAGTCGCTATCGCACTCAACAGGTTTTCAGTTGGAGTTCACTTCCTTTCAGGATGGATTGATGAAAACATGTTTGCCTCTCATTCAGTGTTCTCAAGTCTCACTCTTTGAGAGTGTGACACACGCATCTCAACGAGTTCACACGCTCACACGCCACACATGGTATTTCTCACTCTAAAAAATGTTCACCTCTCAAAAATAAATAAATAAATATAAACCCTTCTTCAATCACCGCTAGGGTTGCACGGTATACCGGTACTGACTTTGTACCGCGGTACGGAGGCATTTGAAACGGTACTATATAGATAGTGGAGCACGGAAAAAATATTCAGTGTCAGTCAGGGAGCCTACAAGATCCATAATCCAGTCCGAGATTTAAGCAGCGAGCAGCAAACTTTCTCCAGCGTAATCCGTTTCAAAAATTAGACAGCAGAATTATCTGTATGAGTTTGTTGATCTATTGCACATAATGCATTCAGCACAAAAAGGCAACGGTAGTGTCAGCTGGAGAGAGAAAACAACACGCGCACGATAAAGCTCTCCAGACATTCATTCAACTGGATACTTGACTCCGCCATGTTACTAGCATGTAGCATTCACGTTCGGATATAAACAAAAAAGGAGAGGCCAATTAATGAATTAGCGCCATACTGCAAAATGGCCACCCTAGGTATTACACCTAATAATAAGGTAAGACAGAGGGATTCGTCTTGTATGTTAGACAGAACATACAAAAAAACTCTAATAAACTGACATATTCAAAGGGCAGAGGTTGCATAGTTAACATGCATGATCTTTATAAATAACAAACTTTTACATACACATTTAGCCATTTAATATGTTAGAAATACTGGTAACATACCATTTAAAGACACTGGTCCTAGTTAAGACAGGCTGTATGTGATGAAAATATTGTTTAGGTTATGTATCTCAATATAAATCAGGCCTTAGCTTGTATGACAAATGTATCACCTTATTTATTTAAGTATCAAAAAGTACCGAAAGGCATCAAAATACATGTTGGTACCGGTTGGTATCCTGACAACACTAATTATTACTGCATCCATAACTATTAGTACTAATGAGTGGTATTGTCTTATTATTGTTATTATTATTTGTCATAGAATAAATAAACACTGAAATTTGATCGAATCAAATTTGTTCTTTTTTTAAGTAGCTGTGTTGAACACATTTGATGGGTTCGATGGTTCGATGGGTACGCTGCCACCGCCCGCCCCCCCCCCCCCCCCCCCCCTTAAAAAAAAAAAAAAAATCTCACTCCCACCGCACTTCAAAACTTGAGAGCCCTGCTCTCATTTGTACCATAAAGGTCAACTAGACACTCGCTTGAAATGCATTACAGCTAATTGCGTCTCTACAAAAGGCACAAAAAGCACAATAACGCTCCTAATGAATATCCGTAATATTCTAGCGCTGTAGCCTATTTGGCCTCATCCTCACGAAGCACAAATCAATTGTATTTTCTTCCTTTCACGACTCCACCCAAAAGGCTACAGTACCGCTATGTTTTGAAATTAGAGTAGATAGTTTTCAACGTTGTTATCGAGGATAACTGCATGAAATAAACATAGGTCTGTTTCAATCACAAAGTGGACGTAAAAGTGCTGCCAGCATCTCGTGTTACAGGCTTCACAAGCGGTTTTTGTGTTTAGACTCCGCCTTCGTACCTGTAAATCTCCCCCGCTGAGTTGCTCGCAGTTGACAGGCGATATCATCTGGCGTCTGGCGACACTAGATGAGCTGAAAAAGAACAACAGTTATGAAATTACAGCTAGTGCTCTACGGATTATTCGCGAAAAGACTGTGAATATGCATCGCGCGCCACAGCCAGGAGAAACTGTCACGAGAAAATCAACAACCAAGGAAAGCTGAGGTTATCGACAAGGTGGAGTTTGGCAAACGTGTGTTTTGACACTTCTCGATCGATGGATTTGAAACGCACAAGACAGCTCCACAGTTACCAGGCTTGTTGATCGTACGCGACGAATCATTGGTGATAATTAGGCTTCAATTAAATTGTTAAATATGGATGTTTGAAGAACTATATTTAACTGGGGACTGATCCTGGAACACTCAGAGCGTCTCGTGAGGGACCTGATGCGTTTGGAGGTGGAGTACACAGTGGGGATAAGGACGAAGTTACACTCGGCTGTGCGTCACTGGTTACTCTGGGTACTGATTTGTATAAAGGAGAATTGATGAGACCATATCGAAGGAAAGGGGTGGCAGCTGAAGCAACATGGCTGAACATGGGTTAGGGGGCGCTGACAGGTGCTCCTTTCAAACCTCTGGATGTTAGTTCTTGAGGATGGCAACCGCTCTGTTGGCACTGACAGCATTATAATGACTAATTACAAAAGTGGCAGTTTTAAGCCGGGAACGTCCTCAATCCATATGTCCAAGATGGAAGTGATGATCCCGTATTCGCCCGACGTGCCGTGCGATAATGGCCAGCGCATGTGGTGGGCATTCCTTGCCTCGTCCATGGTCACTTTCTTTGGAGGTTTATTCATCATACTTTTATGGCGAACTCTGAAATACCTGTGGACAGTGTGTTGCCACTGTAACGTCAAAAAGAAGGTAATTTATGACTTTTATGGTTCCGTCTATTTCAATAATATTTTCCCATTCTAGGAATGGCACATCGCTTCATTTTAATCTATCATATGCATGGCTAAGATACAGGTCAAAATCCCGTCTGAAAGAAGAGATTGACGGGCATAAGAAGACAATTACATCATCCCCATCACACAGTCGCACACACAACTGTCAAGGAGTGAAAACAGGGCAACATCGTTGTCCGACATAACACAATGAATTATTCCAGAAAGTAGGCTAAGCAGGGTGCGTGGGCGCCTTTGCGCGTATATTCACTTGTCATCACAGACACAGTTTGCTGTTATTTGTTTAAGGCTGAGTTTACTACTGAATACGTGTACTCCAACCACTTGTTGTTTCTCTATCCAACTAAAGTTTGGACATTAACATTGATGTACACATTACCGTTACACATATACATTTTCTGTGGCATGGGCTTTTGCTCTCCAAGCAAAATGTTATGTTGCAATATTCCTTCTGTTTGGATATCTGATGCCATTGTTTGTGTTTCAATTACGATATGCAAACACGGCAAACTCAGTGTCACAGCTGCTGTGTTATGAAAACTAATTTGAATACAATAAACTCATTACATAAGTAAAACAAGTCGCAGAAAATGTTATCAGACAAAAAAACAGACAAAATACGCATCAGACTCTGCGTCAATTAACTGCAACATAACAGTCGCAAAGAAGTCGCTAGCTGCAACGTTTTCTTCCCTGCGGTTTGACTTTTAGCCAGAGTCAGGAATAGGTCTGTCCAGCCATAGCTTGGCTACACACCCCTCTTGTCAGCTGTTGCTCGCTCTCTGCCCCCTGTCAAACACTGTTCTCTGAATTCTGCGAGACATTGTTGCTGAAAGGTCTCGCCAAAGCCAAACGGCCGCTTTACAGCTATAGGCATGTGGCTTACCGTCTCTCTCACAGGGTGCCACTGGCGTAAAGTTCATGCCACATAAGATATTTTCTTCATCTCGCTTACTCCATCTCGCTTGTTTACAGGCCCCCATGTGAAGGCAAGGAGTACAGAAGTAAATTCTGTAACAGAACGACTGTCACTAAAGTTAATTGTTTTCTCATTAAGTAAATGTTTTTTTTTCTACTCCTCATTCTTCCTGAATGACTCTGGTTGTTAAGGTTAAGTGATTCTTGTTGGCCGGACTACCTGTTGAGATCTGATACCATTAGGCCAACAGATTTACAATTCTGAAAGATAGCCTACCATTTGACTTTCATGACATGACATCAACACTTCAAAGCCTTCATAGTGTGCATAAAATATGAGAGAGGCCAGTATTGATGAAATATCATTCCGATTAGCCTTTATTTTGACTCATGCAAGCCGTATAGGCCTGCTGCACAGGCTGCCTATTCATTTAAAACTGTGATGTTTTACACAACTTTGGTTTGACCCATGTATTGTTTTAGCATAGAAGTTTCGGGCTTCATGATTTTCTCTCCAAACAACAAGCATTTCTGTTTCCCAGTTAGATTTGACTCTGTTGATAAAGAAATGCTTTGTTGGCTTCCTCTTCTTTGGTGTTTTGAAGATAAAGAGGTTTTAACCAGCTTTGACAAATGTAGCTGCCACAACTCCTAATTAGCTCATAATCAGAGCCTATTTATGCCAGACATGCATGCCAAATGGATATCTACTCAGTACACTATTGCTATACTATATCCCTCACCCATCATTCTTAACGTTTCAATTTTCCCTTCATAATCATTCTACTCCCTATACGACAGCTCCTTACTAACACTCCTAACGTTTTCCCTTCATAATCATTCTACACTTTATGACAGCTTTTTACTAACACTTGCAACGTTTTCTCTTTATAATCATTCTACACTCTACGACAGCTCCTTACTAACACTTCTGTTTAGTTTCCACAAAGTGGCAGAGCATTTACAAAAAAAAATGATGTTCAAGGCCTGGGAGGTAAAGTGCACACACAGACTCGCAGACAATCTAAACACACGATGCAGAGTAAACTGTCGCTAATGGACTTCAGTGCAGATAACCATCTTACAGATGCCATTTTACTCGAGACGACTCCCACGAACGAAGCACAAAAAACCATCAGTCAGTCAGTAGATATTTCTCTCCTGACACACACACACACACAGGCCTGTCTGTGTATCACTGGTTGGCTGATGGGGCCGCTGGCTGCTGTGGCAACCACCACCAGGCTGCTAACCTTCAGATGCCCTTGGCCCTTCGGCGGGCGGGAGCGGTGGTGGCGGCGGCGGCGGCTCAGTGGCATTTTACGCTTCAAAGAGGCTGATAATGGTGACACAGGACTCCTTGCCGAGGGAGAAAAGCTGAGGGCATGTACCCTCCAAGGTGCAGAGTTGGGTTGGGTTGTTTCAGTGATGGGGAAGTAAAAACTGGATCACACAAGTACACCCTGAACAACCTGAAGGACTTTTGTTTGATTGGGTCAGTTATAAGCAGTGATAAGGACTTCTTATATACATATATTTTTTAAATAAATGTGTCTAGCTGACATTGGATATCAGATATATCAGTGACCTTCTAAATGAAACATGTGGTTTGTATGTTTACAAAAAATAATAATTTTAGTTTAATGTTATAAGGTAATTTTAACAGCACAGTGAAAAATGGACAATCCTCCAAACTACTGGACCTATACCATAAAGCTTGTCTCCTTGCATTAAAAATACCAAACAACCTTTGCAGAGTGCATTTACAAATGACGATTTGAACATAAAGGGATGGTGCAGCATGCTTTGTCTCTTGATGGGCAGTCAGTTGCCCATCAAGTCCCCTTCAAAAAATGTTCTTGAGAGGTCTGGGCAGTGTCCCGCCTCTTTTCTCTAGCCCCTGATGAGCCGGCCCCTTCAAAACAAAGCTCCAACAAAATGGATGATTTTCTGCTACTTTCACAATGATGATGATTGCAGCCCAATTAATCTGTGTTTGTCAATCGAGTGATCATATGCCTTTCTCTATTTGTTATTGATTGGAGGAGGGCATTTGCAGCTGTGTGTGTGTGTGTGTGTGTGTGTGTGTATGTGTGTGTGCGTGTGTGTTCATGTGTGTGTATGTGTGTGTGCGTGTGTGTACGATGTGTGTGTGTGTTCGTGTGTGTTCGGCCATGCAGTGCAAGGTTATCCTTTCGTAGACAGCGGGGATTAAGTAGGATGGGTCTGTTTTGAAGACGTATTGAGGTCAAACTCTCCATCACGGATGCGATTATGGGTCAGAGGGGAAGGGGCTGGTCTGTAATTTTGTTGTCAGGCGGAAAAGAAGGAGACAGAGGAAAGATGAGTCATTTGTTTTTTACTTCTTCACGAGGCTTCAGCTTTTTGGAAAGTGAAGATAGAGTGATAGATAGATGATGTGGATGTGGATGGCAGTATAGACAGATTTACAGAGGTGTAGATTGTGGTTAATAGACACATGAATGTTTTGGTGTGATTGACAGCGCAAACAGAGCTGTAGTCTACATGATGCGCAGGTATACACCATACATCATGGCCACCTAATAGGTTATTTTATTTCCATATGTCCATCAAAAAATGTACAAAGACATCAATGTGCTGGTTGTTCTGTGTGGAGTGAGGAAAGGGGAGGAAGATTGATCACAGTATAGTATACCGACCTCTACAAATTAGACTACTGTACAGCCCTGGGCACAAAGAGTCCCTTCAAACCGCTTTCTTGTCTTTCTTTCCCGGACAGAAAAAGTACTACTGTCCGACCAATTATTGCGTAACCAAAATGTGCTGACAGATGTGCTGCCCAAAATGAGCTGGTGGGACAATGTGTGGTCCATTTATTTCCCAGTTTTAATTCTGGACCAGTAAGCCCAAATAAGCCGGCCAGGATGAATATGTGACAGGCCTCTGTGACAAGCCTCAAGGCCAGTCCATTTTGGGAGAGCTGGCAGGCACCAGTCTTCAGACACACTTCACTTCAAGGGCTAAAAAACCAAGAGGTCTGGGATCCCTCTCTTTTCTATACACATTAGATGGGTCTGTTTATATGGATGTCAGGAGTAGACAAAGTGCCATCCCACAAATAAAACACTGTGTGTGTGTGGGTACGTGTGTGTGTGTGTATGTGTGTATGTGTGTGTAGGCGTGTGTCCACGACGGTGTGTGCATGTGTTTGTGTTTGTGTGTGTGTGTCTGTCTGTCTGCAAGAGGGAGAGAATTATTACAGAATTAAATCCCTGCAGGTTCAAACAGATAACTCAGAAACAAATCTCGCCTGATGTCAGTAATGGTCATTCCCAGATCTGTTCTCGATTGTCCCCTTTCGAAGAACATTCCCTATTCCCTTTTCACTGCGCCTTCTTCCTTCATGATACATATTTCCTTCTGAAGTATCACTATCTATCTGCGAACCTATTAATCACTGAGCATAAATTAAACATTGTCACCATTTGTCATCCCACCGCTGACTCATTTCTGCAGTAATTATGCAATCGAGTGGCAACTCGACCCAGCTGCCAAAAAAGACGTGAGCGAAACGAAACCTCCAGCTGTCAGGTCCGTGGGCTCCACGGTGTCCACTGACGCTAATGTAACATGCTATGGTTTAGCGAGTGAGTTGTTTAGTTTGTTTTGCATGGCTTTCTCTCTCTAGATTTTCATTTTTCCCCTGGCTTCCAGTCGTGATATTTCTTTTTTTTTCTCTTCCAGGCATCCTCTTCCAATGCCATTCAAGCTGTCATTGATGGTTTTGAAACGGAAAAATAAAAACATTGTAAGGGACAAAAAAGATGGAAATTAGCCTATAATAGCTATAAATCATTGTATATTAACATGTATTTTAAGGCTTATTAATATCTGTCATCCCTGATTTCAAATGATAAACATCAAACTTCAATCTTAACCTAAACTCCCTCTGATTGTGCAGCTGACAACTTTTTTTCAGCACATGAGATTTGTTTTTCTGGCCCTTGATCCAGTCCTTTGGGGACTGGTCCTCTCTCTGGCACCGGCAGAATGTCACCATCCCCAAACAATGAGCGTGTCCCCAGAGACCTTCTCAGCCCATATAAATGCAGTGTCATGCACCTATATCGTATATGGATTGGATGGGCCCTGTTGCTTGGTAACAGCAGAAGTGTTTCATTAGAAGGCTGACTCGCGTGCGCTTGTCTTGGTTTGGATTTGCAGAGGAAGTGGTGTGAACACCAACCAACCACTCCTCATCCACCATCACCATCATCCCCCCACCCCATCCCACCCCACCCCCAACCACACACACACACACACACACACACACACACACACCCTTACATACACACACACACACCACCACCACCACCACCACCACCTCCTCCATCACCATCACCCCCCCCACACACACACACACACACACATACACACACACACACACATACACCACCACCACCACCTCCTCCACCACCATCACCTCCTTCACCACCATCCCCCAGTCTGTGCATATGATGATTTTAAGGAATTATTTTGGAAGTGTGTTGGGAGATCTTAGATAGAAGCTTCCCTTGTTGCCACCTTCCTTAAGCCATACCAGCTGTCAGTACACACGTGCGTTTCCTATAGTTGTGTTGTCATGTCTCTTGAGAACCCGACACACTTAAATTATTTGGAGTGTACACACTTGTTTTTACACACACTGTACACCCTCAGGCCACAGCTGAGTGGCCCCAGTGCTTATATGAGGAACCACCCCCCCCCCCCCCCCCCCCCGCCCCACACACACACACACAACCCCCCCACCCCATTCTCCAGGCCTCCAGGTGTGTTGACTAATGTCTGCCGTTATCTGCTGAAGGGAAACAGGTGAGCTGGCGGTAAACAGCAGGAGGCCGTCGGAAACGAAAGGGCCGCAGGTGCAGGGCCAACGCTTCGCGGCTCAGCTGTTCTTCCTCCTCATCCTCCTCCTCCTCTTCCTCCTCCCGGCCCTGATGGCTGGTGGCAGTATTGCCTTCAGACACACAGCTCAGTAATTGCATTGCAAATTAACTTTTTTTTCCTGGTCTTCTTCCTCCCTCTCCTCCTCCTCCCCTGTATGTAATAGATCCCCATTCTCTCGCTGAGTGCTGTGCTAAGTCAATAATGAAGACCATCATAATAATAGAAGAAAGATCATAATAAAGCCACAATTCTTTACCTAGTCAGAAGTCAATTAGGAGCATAATGTGTGTGTGTGTGTCTGTGTGTGTCTGTGTGTGTGTAAGTAGGTAGTGGTGGTTTGTGGTCAAAATTGCACTTGGACTTTGACCATATTTCCCCTTTTCACCCTCCCCACCCACACACACACACACACACACACACACACACACACACACACACACACACACACACACACGCACACACACACACACACGTATGGTCAACCGCACTTAGTAAGAGTAAGTATGATGAACTTTTGCATTAGTAAGAAAAAAAAGCTAATGCTGCCCGCTTCAAAATTCCCCATGGCCTTGTCTGACATTAACGTGATGTTTCTTAGAATGGAAATAAAAAAAACTCTTTTTTTTATTGTGTGCTCAGATGCGATGGCTGTCAGAGCTGTCTCTCTTCGATGGGCCCGGCTCTTCGTATGCACGAGTGATGCATGAATCAGCTAATGGCTATGGCAATTTGGGCCTGCGTGTGGTTTCTGCGGTCTCTTAAATGCCAGCTCCGAGAGCAATGTGGCGTTGCAGCCCATTGCAGCCCATGCGGATCGATGGCGCAGACTAGAGAACTTCATCTCCCAGCATCACAATGCACATTCAGGCATGAATGGCAACCTGTCAAAATGTTGACCTTTAAATAGCCATCCTTACCTTTTCAAAGCCCTCTGATGACATGGCCATTGTTAGGCATCGTGGAGCTAACAAACAGGGTGTGGGAGTTACTGAAAGCCTCACTGTTTATGAAGAACTAGAGTGAAGAAAATGTAGGGGAGAGCCGTGACGAATGAAACACGGGACGTAAGAAACACAGCTATTTTCTCAAAAACAATACACATCTGAAACATTATATGTCATCAGCACATTCAGCATGGAAGACTTCACAACCCCGTGAAATCTCGTGTCGTGACGTTACTGCGTTCAAACGTTATCTCCGTGAGACTGTTTTTGACATCGGTAAGTAAAATATTACCTACTGGTAGTTTTTTTGTGATGAAAAATCATTGCGTGTTTCATTCGCGCCGACAATGAGGGACGATTGTAACAAACGACACCTTGCGTTCAAAGTTAAAAATGAACGTGATTTCTTATCGGATGTGTTAAATTACACCAGTAATTAATAGAATACACTTGTATGTTGATGATCATATGGCAAAATAAATCTAATTTGCTTCACTGTCTTTGAAAATAATCGTTAAGTAAAAAGTGTTTCATTCGTCACGGCTCTCCTAACTGAAATCACGTATCCATTGTCTAATATTCAAAGGCAGCTAAAAGGAACTGGAAGCCTCACTGTTTGAACTGTAGAATGAACAACTAGTATGAGGAAGATAAGGTTTTTTCTGGAAGACCTGAGGATTGTGATGTTTTTAACTGAAATCACTAGATGTGAATGTGATGTTTTTAACACTAAATGTTTTTAACTGAAATCACGTATCCATTGTTTAATAATTAAAGCCAGCCAAAAGTGTAAGGTCCAGCTACATTACATTTGCAAGATTTCACACCAAGTATTTGAGTCCTGATTAGCCATTGCTGTTCAAATCTATGACCTACCCTGCTGAACACCAGCTCCATCATTCTCTTATCATCTTAAGTCTTAATTTTACCTCTAGGGCCTTACCAATTGAGAAGCTGATATAGAGAGAAAGAACTCAGGCTTTAGAAAGTAAAAGTCTTGTAACCATGTAACCTGAGAACCTAAAACAGGAGATCGCACTAATTATCTTATGTACCTGGCTAAGGAGTCCTGCCAATTACAACCAGCTGGTTTAGTAAAGGGCTGGAACTAATACATAGTAGGATTAGCACTTCCAATAAGCTTCCAATAGTTTTCAACCCCCTCTTAGGTAGACCATGTATAGCAATCAACATTACCTCTGCGCAAAAACCCAGCTTGTGACTGTCAGAATTGCCTGTGGACGTTGACAGAAACTGACCTTCAAATCATTGTTCTCTCCAGTGCTGCTTCTCTTCAGTTGCATTCAAGGTTGTTTTTTTGTTTGTTTTTGAATGAGATTTGTGTATAGCAATATAAGGCAAAATAGGTCACGTTGTATTATTCAATATGGCCCCCTAGCAACATGTCCATTGTGAACAACATCATCACATGGTGATATTACCTCTCATTTTATTTCTTTATTGTCACCATCCGTATGCCTGTGGCCTTCATCCACTTGTGGGCTGGTCAAAAGTCAATGACCTGCACCTGGTCTGTTGCATCGCTCCCTCTCTCTCTCTCTATCCATCACTCCCTGGCTCTGTCCATCTCTCTCTCTCTTTCTCTCTCTCTCTATCTCTCTGTCTCTGTCTCTCTCTCCATCACTCCCTGGCTCTGTCCATCTCTCTCCCTCTTTCTTTCTCCCTCTCTCTCTCTCTCTGTCTCTCTCTCTCTCTCCATCCCTCCCTGACTCTGTCTACTAAGCTGACTGCTGCTGTGAGGATCTGAACCCCTCTGAGCACAGAGGGAATGGAATATAAACGCAGTAATAACCAGCCCTGAGTACTCCACCAATTAACCAAATGGCCTTGCCCCATCCAAGCGGCGCAGTTGTCTCAAAAACCCCTCTGATTCCTTCAGCTCCTTCAGAGGTGGAGACGAGAGACGAGAGTCGAGATGACAAGATTTGTTGGGAGAGAGGGACGGCAGAGGGGGGAGCTTTTTAAGAAGGCCACAGGGAGAAAGAAAGTTTAAAATTAAACCATTTATATTCCAGCCACTCAGCTGCTCAGAGCTTTTATATGGAAGTTTGTCTTTGTGTGAAGTGCGCAGCATGGGAGAGGACTGGTCAGGCCGTGGATCCCTGCTAATGAACACAGCCCAGTAGTTAATGACCGGCAGTACATGCCCTCTTGGTAATACGAGTAATACGTGTCTTTTTTATTCTCCATAATGATTATGGAAAAAATCAATTGTGCTGATACTGATACATGCATGCTCACACACACAGACACACACACACACAGACACACAGACACATAGACACAGACACACACACACACACAGACAGACAGACACGTACACACGTACACACAGACACAGACACAGACACAGACACATTATATATTGCATGTGTGTATATGAACCGTCTGTATATAGACACACCATAATGTAATACCACATAATACAGTCAGTGGGTATTGGTCTAATGCTTCTGTGACATACCTCTCCTACATAGTTGTCTCAGCGGTAGGAGTTTCAGTTAAAAGGGCTGGACCTTTTCATTAAAGCAGGAGTATGTAACTGTTTTAAGTTAATTAATCATCTTCATAAGTCAGTATTGCTTAAATGAGTCATTATGAGGCGAGTGAAGACTTTCTCCACCACGCTTGTGATATCTGGGTGTCCATCCCTGCACCCTCAGACTCACAAAGTCTCGAATATCGCAAGGAGCAGGATCACATTAAATTCTGAAGAAATTCTGACGTTATTTACCTCGGTGGACAGGACTTTTTGTATTTGCTGGTTACTTTGATCAGTTGAGTTGAAAACACATGGGGTGAGGGGAAGGGGAAAACTGTAAATTTTTTGACGAATGTCCATTTCCTTGGAGAAACTAGGTGGACCTCCGTTGAGAAAAAGCAACTCAAAGTTGCATAGTGCTGCTTTAAGAAGCTGCAGTCTCTCTAGATTTACAGTGGAGACTTGATTAATTCTGCATGGGAACCTCATGAAATGACTTAACAAGTGTTTCAATAATGCAGAGACCTGCCAGGATTCTCATTGACTCCCTACTCTGTCTTCGCTCGTAATGGGTTCGTCGAAATAAATGCTTCTCTCTCTCTGTCTATTTATAACAACGAAGTAGAGGAAATTAACAAACGGACCTGAATTTAAAGCAGACGGATTTATTAAAAGCATCGATTGAGGAGGAAAAATCACAGCCATGTGTTCACGAAATTGGTCTAGCTCTTTGGCTCTGCGTTCCCACAGGTGTGTGAAATACAGCTACAGAGCATAGTGTAATGCCGGTGCCTCTGTAAGTTCAGATGAAGTCATCTGCTAAATGCATAAATATTGATGCTATATGCATAACAATTTCTCTTTCACAGAAAATCACACTTTGGGCAAACTGCTGTGAGGTGAAACATACTCAAATCCAACATGCTTAATGAAAACATATTTGTGTATTATACTGCAAAAGCTGACACATCAGAAATGGACAGAAATACACAGGGGCGTGCGCACGTGCACACACGCACACATACTCACACTCACACACACACACACACACACACACACACACACACAAGCACACACACACAAACACATATAAATTTTACACCGGTAGAGGACATTTTTTATGTTCACCTTTTTGATGACATACCCCGCCTGCCTTTGATTTGTGAAGAAAGGTTCTTTGCATTAATTGGACCTGTAGCATGTCTGCCATCACCACTGGCATCACTATTCTTCTTTGCACTTTGCCATAGTTTAAATAAAATATTTATGAGGGGAGCCTTTTTAAGGAGGGGATCGTTTGAGACACAATCATTAGTCATGACACTACAGCGGTGTAGACCCAATTAAGCATTCTTCATGAGCTTCTGACCATTTCCTGGAGTCTCATGCTTTCTATCCTTCTTCTGTCTGCCCCATCTCTCTTCACTCTTCTGTCGTCCAAAAATTAGTTATCAACAAAGTAGAGACAAAGCCAAGCCGAGTAGTGGTAAATGACAAAAACCTCCGAGGTTTATTGTGACGGATCCGGGAGCTTAATACAGCGTGCACCTAAGGCTGTGACCATACAAACTCAATTATACGGGGCACACCGCCCTCCTTATATACAGGTGTGACGCCTTTGTTTCGTGTGGCGGGAGATCCGGGAGATCTGGTTGGGGGTGGGGATACATGTTGCAATGGAAGCACGCCCCAACATATATGCATCTTTGATTTTTCTACTACACTTCCAATCTAAAAAAATAAGGTGCTTGACTGGTTCTTTACATATCTGGATGGTTCCATGGAGAGTGAAAAGTCTGCATTCAACTATTACATTATGTAAAAGGTTCTTCACCTTATGTGAATGGTTCTCCAGAGCCTCAGATCATAATTGGCTATGCTATGTTATATCAGTATCAAATGGTTCCTTAAAGATGGTTCTTTGATGGAGGGTTCTTTTGAAGCACTGAAAAAGGTTCTTCTATTCTATTGCATCGCTCTGAAGAACTGGTGTGTAACATAAAAAATGTGTATCTGATCAAGTTTTCTTAGAGATTGTGTGCATCTTGTGGTGGAGGCTTTGCTAGGTGATTTGACCTCTTAATAGGGTTATGTTAGGGTGACCAGATGCCTGAGTTGAAAACCGGGGATATTTTCCTGAAAAACACTGTTATTCTGATATTCTTTAGAATGCACATCCTCCCAAACATTCCCATCTAACCTGCTTAAGGTCGAACAAACTCTGCAAGAATCTCTGCATTCTCTAGAAACCAGATGTCCTGCCGTATATCTTGTTATGGTAGTGGCCATGACTATTTTGCTAGTTGTGTAGTTGTGTTACTGACACATTTTTTGGACCTGCCAAGTATTTAGTGCTGGCTGTGAAATCTGAATAGGGAGAAGGAGAAGGGATTAGCAGCAACCCTTCAACGCTATCAGTATCCCCGTTTCACTTTGTATCATTTTTCTTAAGATGAAAACTGAAAACTGGTCCCACAGACCCAAAGACCTTACAAGGGTTAAGGTCGAACAAACTGTGCAAGAATCTCTGCATTCTTTAGACAGTATATCTTGTTATGGTAGTGGCCATAACTATTTTTCTTAGTTGTGTTACTGACACATTTTTTTGACCTGCCAAGTATTTAGTGCTGGCTGTGAAATCCGAATAGGGAGAAGGAGAAGGGATTAGTATCCTCATTTCACTGTGCCTCAACAACCCCCCAGCTGTTTATTTAACAGACTCTGACTGTAACACCTCGGACGCCTGAGGGACACTTTCACCGTCACGTTTTTATTCGCTCGCTTGCTCCCTCGCTCGCTCACTCACTCACTCACTCTCTCGCTCTTCAGTCCACTCCCACCCGTCTGCCCTGCCGCAGGGCTTTCGGACAGCTTAACCCGACGCGGTGTCACCGCCAGCCAGCCTGCCTGCCAGCCTGCCACCTCCACAAGCACTGGGTCTCAAGAGAAATGCCTAGCAGTAGATTTACTTTTTTATACTTATAGTGGTGCCCACAAGAACAGCACTCACAGTTTTTTTTTTCTCCACATTACAACACAGCAAAAGCACTGACCTGTGTGATTTGGTTCTCACAGGATGTACAAGATTGCACAACCAGAACCAGAAGATAAGCAGGAAGGTGAATTGAGGTGGAACAAGTCTACGTACAAAAATCCTAAACCTTTTTTTTCCTCCTTTCCTTTCAGCCTATCTTCTACGTACCTTGTAAACTGTCATGTCTTTTTCATTTATTTATTCCTCCATGTGTGATGGGAACAGAAAAGTGGAAAAGAAAAGCTGAAGAATCTGAAGAGATGTCATAAAAATTGGTTAGATGCGAGTAACACTTCTTTTTTCATTTTAATCACTGCACCTTTGTGTCACCGTGACACATAGTGAAAGCCTGCAAGACACAAACAGCATTTTCCACTTGCTGTAAAA
Organism: Setipinna tenuifilis; assembly: GCA_030347295.1. Classification (NCBI taxonomy): domain Eukaryota; kingdom Metazoa; phylum Chordata; class Actinopteri; order Clupeiformes; family Engraulidae; genus Setipinna; species Setipinna tenuifilis. Next base: position 7,877,678 of record CM059287.1, on the reverse strand, counting down.
ACTACAGACTGTAATAATTCTTGCCTTGTGTTTGTGTACGATGTTTGAGACACACTGTCAGTGTGTGTGGGCTGGAGCCACTAAACAGCAAGTGCTCAATAATGAATCAGTCTCTCTAGCACAACTTATCCATACAAAAACTGTAAAGTATAATTTACACCTGCTTTGCGAATGGTAAACTCTTTCTCATCAGAGTGTACCTTTAGGCAAAGCCACTGTCTTCAGCTTCTCGTGGATTGTAGTAGCAGTGGGTCATGAATGATTGAGTCCGCGTCCGGTTAAATGAAGCGGTGCTCCCTTGTGCCAGAGCAACCCAGGGACAGTCTTCCCTCTCACCTACTCCTTTTTCCTGGTATCACTCTACTTTGGTGTCCTCTCTGTTTCTCTCTCTCTCTCTCACTCAGTGAAACTCTCCCTCTCTCTCTATCCCTCCCTCCCTCTCTCTCTCTCTACTCGTTCACCACTCATTCCTTCACACATCTCCAGAGTAGCTTTTTTTTTCTCGCTCGCTCGCTCTCTCGCTCTCTCCCTCTCTCTATCTGTCTATCTATCCATCGCAATCCTATCTTCCCCTCTCTGTTTTGTGTATGCACTGAACACACTTATACAAAGAGAAGAGGAGTGAGCGGGAGAATGTGTGTGTGTATCTGTATGTGTCTGTGACTGTGTCTCCCAGGATATGGTTATAAATACATATCTCTCAGGAATAGGCCTTTTCCTCTCCTCTAGCATGGCATAGCCATAAGTCTGCCTAACAGCTGCACTGGAGCAAAGACACTCCACTACACTACACTGCGACCATCCTGCCTATTCTCCTCTTCTCCTCTTCTTCCTGTTTTTCCTCCTTCTCCTTCCTCTTCCTCCTGCCAACCACCACTCCTTTAACGATTAGGCACTGGGGTGGTCCGCAGCTCATTTCTATAAACGGAGGCCACCGGCTCTCCCAGTTGTATTTATGTCGTCGTCGTTGTGCCCAGCGCTGGCTAATCGCGCTATTAAGGGCTATCCCCTTATTAAATTCATTATCTGCCTCCCTCTGAGTGGAGTAGGCCCACTCACAGTGCAGAGTGGCATTTCTGCGTATACGCACGGCCAATTACGGGGCTTGATTTCCTTCACGTGTTCACTCGAAGCCGGTGAGGGCAATTATATTGAGGACACCTGATTTTAATGTTGGAGAGCCCTTCAAGGGACTTGCTTAAATAAGCATGTGGATGCTGTAATGTTGTGGCAACTGTAGCCATTTTCTCCACTGGAACATTTCCAACCAATCCTTTGTAAAACTGATTAAAATCGACAGTGGGAGGGCAGAGAGGATGTGGATTAAGGATCTATACGAGCGGATGGAGGGGGATGTAAACCCGACAGTGGGCGGAGGAGACAGACATTTGATTGTAATTCATTAATCTGTGAAGCTGCATTTGAGGTACATAGGGTGTGGTTCGTTCTGTGACCTATTCTAAATACAGACTACACCAGACTAGTCTCAGTTTGTACATGGGGGTTAGATCAATGGGGAAGAACATTTAATGAACCATGGATCCTCTCTTATATGGGTAATAAGGGTTCTTTTTAATAATAAAACTGTGTAAACTGCAGCAGTGAAATTAAACAATAGTCTAAGCCCCTCTGCAAGAGTCGCAGCCTTCCTGAGGGAAAGGTCAGCCATTCAGACCTTGTCAGCCTCCATCCAAACCTGTCAATCCAGGTTCAGACTAAACGCACCCCCCTCAACTCTCCCCTCAACCCCCCCCCAAAAGTCAGGCACCTGTACCGTACAGTACTGTAGCACTGCAGACGACCCCAGTGTTGATGCAGCAGCCACAACAGTATTGTTATGCAGAGCGTTCGCCCAGTGAACAGCGGACAGTGACTGTGTTGAAACTTTAATACTGTTTTGTCATGTCGGGCATAAAAATAACGTGCCCAGTATGCACAGGCATGCTTGCCATGAAGCCCAGGCCTTCAGCGCAGTCTCCAAACCGGACTAAAGAAGGAACGCATAGTCTGTTCCGCATATAAGCCTTGCTAACCCACGCTAAATGGAAATAGATATCTGTCAAACGATACATTTGTATCAGCGCTATGCTGAGCAGATGTTTCTGCCCAGAGGATTGGCCCGAGTTGCTCATGGGGGTGTTGTGATGTTTAGAACGGACCTGATCTTTACCCTGGTGTTCGATTTCAGAGTGGCTAAGTGATAAATGATCTGTCTGTCTGCAGATCTAAGGCCAGCTAGTTGTCAGCGTTATCATTATAATTGTTTCCATACAAACTGCAACATTGTTACATTGACACATTTAAAACGATATTTTAAAAGTCTGGATGGAACGACAGCATTCTGAAGCCTTCACCAGTGTCCACCTGTGTCCGTGGACGGTACACTCAGCGGACCTACAGTTCAGACCCACATGGTCTGTGTCACTGCCATGGCTGTCGTAACTGGCTGGGTGACGCCCATGCGTAGGGCCAAGTCCCATTCAAATAGAGGCTGGGCGTATAGTGGGTGATTTATGGAAGAACGGGAGCACAACACATGCTGCATACTTAGTCTCACATGCCGGGAGTGCTTTGAAGCAACAGTTAGCGACTGAGTATGTGTGTGTGTGTGTGTGTGTGTGTGTGTGGGGGGGGGGGGGGGAGGAAGGGGGGGGTACAGAGGGACACACGATAGCTCTTGGCACCGCACGCTACCTTTTGTTGTGCGTCTGAAGTCCCCGTGTCAAAGCAGATCAAATGAGTTGGTGGTGGTGGAGGTGGAGGGGCTGGTGGTGGAGGTGGTGGTGGTGAACCGGCACATTTCTCGGGAAGAGCTGCGAATGTGCGATGCCCACACACCAAAGCAGCGCCAGCCAGGCGCTAACACAAAGTTCAAAGCTTAAGAAGTTAACCTTGTTGTCTAGTCCGCAACTCTACTACTTCAGCTCCTGAAGGCTATTCTCAATGCTTGTTGTGTTCACGCTAAAAAGCAAAACAGAGCATGATTTTTTAATCTTAACGCATGAAAAACAACATTAAAAAAACATGTCTGCAACAGAGGTATTGATTGATTATGTGCGGTCGTGATTCAGATAACGACCTGGATCTAATTTGGAAAGTGTGCGGCGCAGTGAAACGGTTCCAGAATGAGAGGGTGGAACTGGAACCATTCTGCCGTGCTTTCTTGTTCTGCGCTCCTGGCCCCGTGCCTCTCCCAGTTTACCACCCACACACACTTTGATGGTCACGGATACCATGGTGACACACTGATCAGTGCCCATGATATAATGTTTAGTCACCCATACAAAAACAAGCGAACCATCACATCCATATTCCACAGCATATACATGTAGTGTAAGTGCATTCTGAGTACAAAAGCATTTGTTTGAAAAGTCTGCTACCTGGCAGTGTCTTACATTTTAAACTTTTTTTCCTCTCTCACTCTCTCACTTTTTCTCACTCTCTTTCTCTCTGTCTCTCTCTCTCTCTCTCTCTGTCTCTCTTTCTTTCTTTCTCTCTCTTTTTTTGCTATCCATTGTATTTCAGGATGGACAGAGAGTCAGCCACCCCACAGCTGTGGCCTTGGCCAAGAGCGGTGATGGTAAGGAGGCTGAGGCAGCGGCCAGCGAGGTGGGCTGGATGACCTCGGTCAAAGACTGGGCCGGGGTCATGATCTCCGCACAGACGTTGACTGGACGTGTCCTGGTAAGTTAAATGTAATTTATGGTCGTCCGTATCCGTACACGTACACACCAGCAGGTTGGAAATTAACTTTCCAAAATGTGAACTTTTTACCAGCCACTGACAAATACATGGTAACATTTACCAGCCATGTCATAGTGAATTATTATTTTGTGTCCAAAATTTGCCAGCAAGTTCCATAGTTTACCAGCATTTGACTGGTTGCTGGTACGAATTTCCATCCCTGATACACACGCATAGCCCCTTGTGTTGCTGAATGCACCACCCAAGACTTTTAACTAGCCGCTGAAAATGACTGATGACACAGGACAGTAATTGGTCAGTTTACTACATGATGTCCATAATTTCACTCTGCCGGGTTTCAAGACAACCAATTTCAAACTTTCACCAAGTAGCCACACAGCGGCCGACACAGTCACAGTCGGAGAAGCATAACAAGACTTGTGCTATCCACAGAGCACAGCACTCGACCACATAAGCCAAGGCCATGCTCTTTTAGTCCCACAACAGACCATAAGGCTACCCCCACTGGCATGGTGTCCTGGCTCACCCACTGCCACCGTACGGCTATCACCATGAGATCACAATTAGCGCATGACACTGTTTGTGTAGGTCAGTTGGTTAGCATTAGCTCAAGGTATGCCAAGGTCACCAGTTCGATGCCCAGGAGACTGACCTGTTGACAAAAGCAGGCCTTCTCCCATTGCTGTAAAGTTGCCCTGCACTGCACGGACGCACGGTGCTTGTGGATTGACCCAATGTAAATATCTAAATGTGGAACGGCTACGTAACGTTGCCCCTTAAGCCCACCTTTCAGCATGGCACAGCTGTGGGGGTCTTTGGGTGTCCACATAGCAAATTCACTTACTGTACATGGTGGTGGTGGTGGTGGCCGTGTGGTCTGTACTGTTTAAATAGCCCCAGCTATTTAAATGTCACTGGAAAACTCACAGAAACACACATTACTTGTGTGCCCGCCTAGTAGCGGTTTTAGGCACGGGCGAACAGGGCAGCCGTCTGGGGCATTTCGTAGGGGGCGCCATGAGCGCTTGGGGAAAAAAAAACTTGCAGAGGGTCTGTCCCAGGGTTGGGGGCGGGAGAGGGGGTCTCGCCCAGAGAGTTAAACACTGTAGAAAACGCTACTGTGCCCCAGCTATTTAAATGTTACTGGAAACTCACAGAAACACACATTACTTGTGTACCCGACTGCCCGCTCGGTGAAGGCAAATCGAACCTGCCACCTCATTATGAAGCTTTTCTCTGCCACTGCCATCTGAATAAATGGCCTACAGTACAACTCTGGCCAGTAATTGTGCTGGATGGCCAGTTGCCCAAGCAAGGCAGAGATGTAACGAAGGATGACTGATATTTACTGATATTTATAACTGCAATAACATTGTGCGTGTAATAGCCCACCCCTGGTCCTCTGTGGCAGATGGTATGTAATTTGAACTGCCAAAACAGAGCCGGATGCACTTCTGAAATATGAGTAATAAAACTCCCTTCTACGCTTTCTCCAAAGATAAGACTTTATCTCTCTGTCTGTCTGTCTGTCTGTCTGCCTGACTGCCTGTCTGTCTGCCTGTCTATCTGTCTGTCTGCCTGTCTGTCTATCTATTTATCTATCTATCTATCTATCTATCTATCTATCTATCTATCTGTCTCTCTGTCTGTCTGTCTGTCTGCCTGACTGTCTGTCTGCCTGTCTGTATGTCTATCTATCTGTCTGTCTGTCTGTCTGTCTGTCTGTCTATCTATCTATCTATCTATCTGTCTGTCTGTCTGTCTGTCTGTCTGTCTCTCTGCCTGTCTGTCTGCCTGTCTGTCTGTCTGTCTATCTATCTATCTATCTATCTATCTATCTATCTATCTATCTGTCTGTCTGTCTCTCTGTCTGTCTGCCAAGTCTGTCTGTCTGCCTGTCTGTATGTCTGTCTATCTATCTATCTATCTATCTATCTATCTATCTATCTATCTATCTATCTATCTGTCTGTCTGTCTGTCTATTTGTCTCTCTGTCTCTCTGTCTCTCTGTCTGTCTCTCTGTCTGTCTGCCAAGTCTGTCTGTTTTTACTCCTGTATTTACCCAGCAATCCATCCCTCTCTCCGACATATTTCAATTTCATGTCGTGTTCTGAATGAATGGGGATTAATGCAACACATGCTTATTCATACATTTAACATGGCATAAGATTTTGAGGGAACACGGCACTGTAGGAGTTCACACACGCAGACCCGCCAATGCATGTTTACTCTCCTTACCCCCCCACCCACCCCTGACACACACACACACACACACACACACACACACACACACACACACACACACACATCCTCGTTAAATTGTGTGTTGGGATTAAGCG
>CM059287.1:7856634-7866634 GCA_030347295.1 Setipinna tenuifilis | reverse complement strand
CTCTGGACCCAGAACGCCACGCCCCAGGTCTGGGCCGCATCTGGGCCACGTCTGCCCCAGACATTGAGCCTTATTGTGGCTACAGTTTTCCCCAACGGGGCGAGTGGAAAGGCAAGGCAAGGCAGGGAAAGGGGAGGGGAGGGGAGGGTGGTGGTGTGTGGTGTGGCCGGGGTCTTAATCCATTATTTTGGCAGCAGATCATAAACAGGGAACATTCTGGCACAGAACAGACTGTAACTGTGTTGCTGTGGAGAAACTGTAGAGAGTTCAGAGCAACTCTGCAGCAGCCACTTGTAGGCAGTGGACCGGTTCTAAGGGGGATTCTTAACCTGAAGCCAAGCCACTGATGAGCTCTCTCCCTTACAAAGTCTGTGGGCGTACATTTGCGAGAAGAGATATTGTTTTCTGTTTGTTTGTTTGTTTGTTTGTTTTGCGCAGGTTTCATGACTCAGCAGTAAGGTCTTGTAAGGCGTTGTACACAGGTATACGTGTAAACTTACTCTTGAAGTGTACAGACTATAAATGATTAATGCATAATTGTGCTTAGGTTTCAACACAGATTCTTGCCAGGCAGTGTACCATTGCATGTCAGATGCATTTGATAACACTATACCTATATCCTGCTATTTTAAAATGTGAAACTCTAATTTGATCAGCCTGTGTTGTGATTCCTCTGCTTTTGGTCTTGAGTCCCTCCAGAAAGGCTGGAAAAACACAGTAAGGTGTCGCAAACAACATGTGATATAATGTACAAGGGCACATGAGAATATCTTAAGTAACATTTTGCATTCTGAAAAATAACATTTCATAACATGCAGACATAGGCAAGTAAATTAATGAACATGCCAAGTCCTTGGACAGAGATAGATGCGAAAGGGAAACCCTATAAATAGCAGGTCACAGGTTTTAATCGCGCCGTTCACCATTGTTTACACAAATGCCAGCCCCATTCAAATGCTAATCTTAGCGAGCAATTAATTATCAGTGTATTAGTTTGCACTGAAGCAGTCAGGCTATTCCTCGCCTTCGACCTTTGACCTTTTGCTAGAAGAAACGTGATGGTGATCTGATCTCGCTGTAGCAAATCAGTGTTCGGCTACACAGAGTTTTAATAGTCGGGGAGCCTTAAAAATGGGTTGAACCTGACATGGTTCATGTTTCAATAATTGGAGGGTCTGCTCTGCCAGGAATATTGGAAAAAAGTCAGAAAACGCCCAATGTTTTTGCATTAAATTGAAAATATAAGGGATTGTGTGACAGATGTGGCAAACTGAACTGGACAGGACACTTCGATTACAGGATATTCACAGACAGCGGTGTAGCATAGTTAGAAGCAAAGGGAAAGGTGTGCTAATGCTGAGGTGCTCTTGGCACCAAATGCTATTTTTTTATGTCTACGGAGAGCAGCCTGTCGCCCATCTCTGTCCATTACTCCAACTAGATTTCAGTTTAAACAAGATTAGGACCTTTGGCACCATTTTTTTATTATTGTCTGGACATTATTTTTAGTATCCCCCAGGTACTAATCCTCAGTTTCCAAGACAAGCAAGAGAGAGAGAGAGAGGACTCCTAGGAGAGATCGCCGAGGGATGAAGGGGTGGATGACCTACTAGTCCATTGGTCCAGTGGCCAGGCATGTTTTGGTTTTGGTTTTGCTCCTAAATCCTCCACTATTAAGGTGGCCACTCTCTGTTTCGTTGTACTTTAAAGTGGGCTGTTTGGTGCCTGGAAGGTGTCTTGTAACATTTTTGCAGTCTAATCGAAAAAGATTAGTGATGATTATTTATGATGGAGCTCAGCTCAGCTGCGTTTTTGTTAGCCCTGAAGAATCCCTCAGCTTATTTTCATAAGGAAACATTGTACTCTCTTAATTGAAGAGCTCGTGGAATTTTATTGACGGTAGTTTCACTGACAGTAGCTCGAGGGGACCATTCAGAGCCACCCTCCACTTTTAAAGCTATTTAAATGAATCTCAGTTACGGCTTTTATTATAGACAGTGTAGACATGCAACAAGCCACTGGTGCAATTATAAAAATAATTTGTTTCTCTCCAACTACACTCTGGTTGGTGGGGGTTCAATAATTGTAGTAAGAATAATGATAATAGTCATAAAAAAATAAATAAATAATAATAATCGTAAAAGTAATGATAATATTAATAATCTTTACTTGTATAGCACATTTCATGGAAAGGATGTAGCTCAAAGTGCTTCAACAGTTTGGCTAAAGAACACAGGACAGAGATACACATGACAAGCTTCGTTATAGTCCAGTAGCACGAGACTAGTCTGCCAGGGTGCTGTGGAGAGCTCCACTAATGTCCACAGTAGTTCCCAGTGGAGCTCAACTGCCTGGCTGGTAGAGGGAAAGTCTCTGAGTGGTCGAGCAGGGGAGTCCCTCTGTTGGGGTTGGTAGGGGGAAAGTCTTTGAGTTGTAAACACTGTGGTTAATGATGGCTTCCAGTGACATCATACATGCGTAACTAATCCACATTGATGATGCGTGTGACGGATGGCAGTGCGAAGCACAAGTGTTTCGTAAGAGAGGGGCCAGAGAATGATATGGGAGTACAGAGCCTGATTACGGACTTGAGTGCATGGCAAAGCCCCTGGGCACAAAATTGTCTTGCACACCCTACCAGCCAAAAGCCAAAATGGCTAAACCATTTTTAATGCAATTTTTAGTGGGCAATATATCATATTTTTGGGAAGGTCGAGCATACAAGAGGGGGGCAGACCTTCACTCATCCACTCTCTCACATCACTCTCTCACACATGCATCGTACAGTGCAGTAAAAATAACTTAATTCATAACATTTTATTTGAAGGTGTCTACACAAGAGTGACATAAGCCCTTTATAAACATGACATGACATGGCATGTTTGCATAAAATGGTGCGTTCACACTGGAACATATTGATCCACTGAGCTAATTACCATATTGCATGGTTACACTTTTAGGGCCCCTGCCCTGGGGTCCCCCACCTTTGCCCTCTGACCACCTGGGCCTGGGCCCAGTTGACCCCTTCACTAATTCGACCCAGCACGAGTGACAGTGTTTGCATGTGTGATGGAGTGACCATCACTAGGGTTGTGGGTGTGCTCTGACTGCCATACTAACTGGCTCGGCTCTTTGGCATTGCGGTCAAAGCTCACGTTTGGTACCCCAGAGACCTGGGTTTAAATCCCAGTGGGGTGACTTCTCCTCCCCTTTGCTACAGCATGCTAGTGCCACAGTACTGTAATACTGTAGTCTTGGAGTAAAGTGAAAGGGATCTGTTGGCGTGCTGTAGACAGACAGAGAGGCTTTGACTTCAAAGACGCTGGCGTCACATGGAGCACGGAGGGGCATTATGGCCCAGTGTGGGGCTCAGTGTCCCTAATGAGGCCCCGCAGGCGCCGCATATGTGCTGTATGTCACAGCTCTGCCATGGTTTGTGTACTGCATTTGGTAACATGGTAATATAGTAATATGTGTAATATTTTTATAGTAAAATGGCCCAAAATACTATGAGATTCGCTTTATTTGACGATGTCTATATAAGAGTCAGGTGAGCATGTTATAAACATGGCATGGAACGTATTACAGGCATTAACAATAATGTTATTCATGTGTATGACTGTTACCATCAGTTGTCATTTGGTTTTTGTAATGTTAAGTTGATATTTTTTTGGATGCAGATATTGTAAAACTGAATGACAACTTAATGTATGCATGTGATTATATGGTTGCATGCGTGAGAGAATGATTGCGAGCGGATAGGTGAAGGTCTGCCCCCTTCTTGTATGTCTGATGGAAAACTATAAGTGCACCAAACAAGACCTATTTTAATTGCATTGTACTTGTAGCATGAGAAATAAATCCTGAATCTGAATCCGAATGTGCTGCTCATAGATGCATGTATTCTGTTTATTTATTTTTTATTGATTTTTATTTTATTATTTTTTAGTGATGATGATGAGGAGAAGGATCATGACATTACTGATCTGTAAGGTTCAGTTTGCTTTTTGTGACAGCTTTATGTTTGCAGTGTTTCTCACTTTGTAATTTTTTGTGTCTATTACATTTTAAAAATCGCTAAGAAAATAATTACAAAACAAAAACCCTCTTTGTAATTCTTCACACAGTAGAAGTCTTGCTGTGTGCGTTGACTGGAAGTGCTTCATTCCTGCTCGTTAGACAGACAGCAGGGGCTAGTTCCTGGCAAACAGCACCTCCGCCCCTTCCCTTCCCTTTCTGAAACCAAAGCAGGAACCCATCGCTGATAAGATCCGAGGAGAGGAGGGGTGGCTTAATTCTGGCGGGCATTGGGGGTGCTGTAGCGCAGCGTGTAGAGCACCCGTACCATGAATAGGGACCCAGGTTTGAATCTGGCCTGGGTCATTTCCCAACCCTACCCCATCTCTCTCTCCCACTCGTTTCCTGTCACCATCTTCACTGTACTATCACAATAAAGGCAGAAAAAACCCAACAATATATATAAAAAAAACCATTCTGGCATTTCTGACATTCTGGTTCCAAAGCAGGAACCAATTGCTGATAAGACTGAGAAGGAGGGTGGCTTAATTCTGGCGGTCTTACAGTCCAGTAGTTTAGCGAACCAATCTGTTCCATCGAAAAAAAGCCCTACTGTAATCAGCCTGCTTCATCTCGATGTCGTAACGATGGCATCACCCTGTAGCGGCTTCGCTGACGCTCGGTCCCCAGAGGCCATGCAAAGCAAAGCCACAAGAGGCGTGTTGTGTTGCAGTGCAAACAGACACAAGAGATTTGGAAGTGGACGAGAAACAGAGAAACGGATCCGTGCTCACAAGGCCGTGATGGGTGTTGCCGAGGCTTAAACCTCACCCCTTGGGCGACCACAACTCAACTGAAGAAAACGTAATATGCACAAACACTACACTCCCAGACAGTTCCCTAAGCTTGCAGCAACACTTCCTGTGTCCGTCTGCATGCATTGTAAATAATAACCAACTTTGCCTAAAAGCTCTTGGCGATATAGGATATAGCCTGGTGCAAAGTATATCATCTTAAACATGGTCGTAAATCAGTCACATCTCCAGTGCCACTACTGAAGTAGTTCAGATGAGAGGGGGTTTTAATAACCTCTTTGCAGAATTGAAATGTGAGCGCTGCCCTTTCATCATCTCACCCCATTAGTCAGCAAAGGCCGCAGTTCAGCACGAGCCAAGAGAAACTTACTTGCCATCTTACTGTGGGCACACACACACACACACACAGAGCTGAGGATGTGCATTTTATGTGCCAGGTGTGTGTGTACGTGTGCGTGCGTGTGTGTGCGTGCGTGTGTGTGTGTGTGTGTGTGTGTGTGTGTTTATGTGTGTGTGTGAGTGTATGCGTGCCTGTGAGTGTGTGTGTGTGTGTGTGTATAATGTCATTTATTGTGGGCATCAGTATGTGTGTATATGTGCATTTTCGAGTACATGTGGATGTATATGTGTGGGTGTGTGTGTGCGTGTGTGCATGTGTGTGTGCATGTGTGTGTGTGTGTGTGTGTTCTAATCTGTGCATGGAGATGGGAAAAACTTTGGCAGAGATCCTGCTCAGTGTACAACACATGCACACACACACACACACACACACACACACACACACACACACACCTTGCTTCGCCTGGCTGGCACAGTGACATTCTCCACACCACGCCAAGCTGCGGAACAAAGCTGGGGTGCGGCTGTGGGGTGCTGTGGTGTGTGTGTGTGTGTGTGTGTGTGTGTGTGTGTGTGTGTGTGTGGAGTGAAGCAGTGTAGTGTGGGCTGAGCAAGGCTTGCTTTCCTCTCACTCTTCTCTCCACCCTGACACGGGCAGATGGGAGACAGCGACACACACACACACACACACACACACACACACACACACACACACACACACACACACACACAGACACACACAAACACACACCAGTGACAGCTTCCTCACTGTGCTGAAGGAACAACAGGCCAGGCTGGTCATAAAATAACGATGTACACAGGAAGTCGTTATCTCTCATCCAAAACCACTTAAAATATAAAATACAGTTATAATGTTGTATAATCAGGGCAATTCCTCATGATGGATGTGACCGAACATTAGCAGTTACACTATTCTGTAAATATTTTGTAGATTTTTTCCAAGTAACCTCTACAGGTGAATGCAGCAAAGGCTCAAATTTTATATACTGATTCACATTTACACAGATACCATAGTGTTTTATTAGCATTATGAATAAGACAAAAAGTCCAGTTCCACTTTTTGTGGAATTGCATGATGTAATATAATATAATATAATATAATATAATATAATATAATATAATTAAGCAATATAAGACGAGTGGGAGTGAGGGTTTTTGCGGATATCCTCACTGGTGTGGTTCGGACACAGGCATGAAGCCGAAGGCTGAGATCGAAAATGCTATACTATACTATACTATACTATAATATAATATAATATAATATAATATAATATAATATAATATAATATAATATAATATAATATAATATAATATAATATAATATAATATAATATAATGTGTAACATTGTACAGGTCAGCTCCACACATAATAAGTCATTCCATTGAGCCTTTAGCTGCCCGGCCCTCCCTGGTGGTTCAGCCACCCTGCATGTGGTCAGACATACTGAAATGACTTGTCCCATGACTTAGCAGCAGCAACCAGCAGTGCTGAGCATGTCATCCACCAGCAGTGTTCTCCAGTGGGCTTTTTACTAAGCCTGAGGCCTTATCCACTAAACCCCTGGAGAGACACAGACAGACACAGAGACAGAGACAGTGCTGCTGACCTGGTTCTCTGAGCACCAGGCTCTCCCCCCCTTAAATAAGTCAAGAGTCCCAATGAGTCCCAGGTTTACATGTCGAATACCCCCTGGAGAGACAGAGACAGAGACAGAAGCAGTGCTGCTTTCCTGGTTCCCTGACCACCAGGCTCAATCCCCTTTAAGTCCCAATAAGTCCCAGGTTAATATGTCGAATGGATAGATATGTCACAGATGTGCCATTATAGGTGTGCTGGAGCCTTTTACTGTCGTAGAAATAAAAAATGGTATTTTTGGTCAAAATAAAGACACATTTTAGTGTATCTGGTTATATGTCATATATATCTCCTTCTTAAAAAATTTGATGTGTGCAATTGCTAGAACAATGTGAGAAACAATGTGAGCATTCTTCTCATTTGGGTTTTTTTGCAAAGCACAGAAAAGAATCCATCGAGATTGATGGCAGGGGATTATAAAGCATTCTGCAGGATTTTGTGAGCGCCTTTTTTTTTTTACAAGGCACATACAAATCTCATTGTGAGATGTTTTAGAGCAATGGTTCTTAACCTTGTTGGAGGTACCGAACCCCACCAATTTCATATGCTCATTCACCAAACCCTTCTTTAGAAAAAAAAAAAAAAAAAAAAAAAAAAGATTTTTTTTACTGGTGCACAAAATGAACCGTGCATTAACGGTTCCACCGAGGCTCCACCGAACCCAGGTTAAGAACCACTGTTTTAGAGTGTACAATAGCCCCTAATGGTAGGGTCCACACAGCCTTGGCAGACTTTGAGAGAGGATAAAGAAGCTGAACACCTATTTGGTGTAAACATGATGATATAATGGCTTTGCTTAAAACATTGCCTTACTCTGCAGTCTGCTGAAGTTGCAAATGGCCTGTAAGAAAGCAAAAAGATTAAGTGATGTTGGGAAGATTTAGGTGATTAAAAGCCACTAAAAGCTTTGGAAATGTATTGTTGATATTTAATTGCTATTTCTTTATTACTTAAAATGCTGACTGCTGTGGCTTTAAAAATACCTTAGTCAGAGATTGGCAGTCTGCATGTAAGACTGCAGAATTCACATAGATACATTTTAGGTAAGATCTATTAAAACGTTTGCTTAAATAAAATGTATTGTATGGCAGGTGTTATGGTAAGCAGATAGCATATAGAATATTTGCTTGTGCATATGAGCATTGTGTGACAGTGGCTATATGTATATATGTGATGGATACTGAGTGTCAAATTTGAAAGTGTGTTTATGACATCAACCTTTGTGTATGCGGCTGAGTTTGTGTGTGTGTGTGTGTGAGAGAGAGAGAGTGTGTGCATACATTTGGGCCAGTTTTGGCATTGGTCCGTTTTTGCGATAGATGCACCACTGTTTGTATGTGTGTGTGTGTATGATGGGGATGAGGGGATCTGAGTGCCTGAGGCTATGTGTGTGTGTGTGTGTGTGTGTGTGTGTGTGTGTGTGTGTGTGAACCTAAAAGGGCATCACGTCTATGTACAGACAAGACAGAATGAGACATAGAGTGAGTTTTATAGATGTTATTCTATGTTAGTCTGTCTGTCTGTCTGTGCCATCCATCCATCCTTTCTTTCTTTCTTTCTTTCTTTCTTTCTTTCTTTCTTTCTTTCTTTCTTTATATCTATCTATCTATCTATCTATCTATCTATCTATCTATCTATCTATCTATCTATCTATCTATCTGTCTGTCTGTCTGTCTGTCTGTCTGTCTGTCTGTCTGTCTGTGCCATCCATCTATCCATCCACCTATCCATCCATCCATCCACCTATCCATCTATCCATCCATCCATCCACCCATCCACCCATCCTCCCGCCTCTCTGATGAGTACTGGGGCCATAAATCATCACGTTTTATCCTCCCTCCTGATCGATCTCCACCAGGCGCACAACGCACATAACATACGAATGAGCACACTAATGAGGGCCAGATTACATACCTGGGGAAGCCCTTTGGAGAACAGGAGCACATTTGATAGGGAGAAAAATATAAGACAGAGATGTCTGTCTAATATAAAGTCGTCTAAAGGCAGGGATGGTGTCAGTTTTGAGGAAATAAAATGGACCTGGATAGAAATGACGGTTGTAATGGCAGATGAAAGTCAAGAGAGAGCTTTTAGCTTTCTCTAGCACAGAGAGTAATGACTGCAGCTTTCAGTATAATCTTCTTTCATTGACATCAGTTAAGAAAAAAAATACTTTTGATCTTTTTTTGTGAAAATTGTTATGCGCAGTCATCGTAGCAGTAGCAATATTGCTCATGACTGAAATCAATGATTGTGTGTGTGTGTGTGTGTGTGTGTGTGTGTGTGTGTGTGTGTGTGTGTGTGTGTGTGTGTGTGTGTGTGTGTTTGTGTGTGTATATGTGTGTTTGTGTGTGTGTGTATGTGTGTGCATGTGTGTTTGTGTATTAGTACATATAACTTGAAGTGTGCAAAAAGCAATGGGAAGTTCATATAATATATTTCAGTGTGGTGAAAGTTAGCTAAGCTAACAAGCCAGATGTTCTAGTATTCACATCAGATCATTAGCATTAACATCTCCCAGTCTCGCGTCCAGAAATAAGGAGGAATACCAATGCTACTCATTGACATGGTGCTGTGCAGCACACTGCAGTGTAGTGTGTGGCGTCTCTGATAAACATGAGTGAAATCATTACTGCCAGCCAGCATCTTGGATCCTCATGTCATAACACTGGAGAAGCACCGCTAGCTTCTTGTGAATTTGTAAAATTTTTCGTGCCCGTCAGATGCAAATACGTTTGGATTCCCAGGGAGTGCATACACATGTTTATTTTCTTTCTTTCTTTCTTTCTGTCTTTCTTTCTTTGTTTCTTTCTTTCGATCTATCTGTCTATCTGTCTGTCTGTCTGTCTATCTATCTATCTATCTATCTATCTATCTATCTATCTATCTATCTATCTATCTATTGTGTCTGCGTGTGTGTTTATCCATCATTATTTGTTAATTTGTTTTTGTTTATTAGCCCCGCCGATCTGGTTAGGGCGTCTGCATCCCCACCGTCTCCGGAATTATGCGCGCTGAGCTCCATGGAAACAGAGGAGGGGAGGGGTCGGGGTTGGCAGGGGGAGGGGGAGAGAGAGGGAGAGGGGGGGGGGGGGGGGAGGGGTCGGGGAGCTCAACAGACAGCAGGACTTGATGGCAAACAGGCAAGGCGGGGATGGCAGCTGTTTTTTTT
>CM059287.1:7846634-7851634 GCA_030347295.1 Setipinna tenuifilis | reverse complement strand
TAAACATGAAAGCTTTCCAGGTCCCAGTCGCCAGGGGTGAGGGGCAGTCAATTGAAAAGCATAGTGTTTTTTTAGGAGGAGAGAGGGGGCCCAGTAATTGGATGTTTTGAGGGTCCCAGCCATCTCTGTGGGTGGGCCTGCTCCTAGCACCTCAATAGCACCCCAGCTGTGTAGGGAGATGCTTTATTGAAGTTTGTAAGAAAAGAACGGTGTGTGTGTGTGTCGTCTTATCTAAGTCAAGGTGAGGCTGCAGATAAGCCCATTTCCGAAATAAAAAGTGTGTTCCTTGAAGCTTGGGGAGTTTTTTTTATGGCCGCCCATCTGATAGACTTTATGCAGTAGGGCTTTTTTTTTTAAAGCCCAAGAAGAAGGATGCTAAATTATTCGACCTTCTGGTGATCCCGTCGCCTTAAATGAGGAGAAGCACACCTTGTTTGCACCCTCTCTGTGGCATCCCTCTTGTTTATTTAACAGATTGACTGCAGCAGGTCCAAAGGCCTTGAGGTTTTATTAACAGGTGTGCTGTGGTTTGCATGAATAGGCAAGTTGGACCAAAGAAGTCGGCAGGATCCTCATGTTTTTTTTTTTTTTCTCAGAAGAGAATGTTGTTTTTCTTCCCAGGGTTAAGCTTATTACCACAGAAGGTCCCCCCTCTATGCTTGATCCGAGCGATAGTCCCTTATTTGCCTTCTTGAATTGACTTGGAGAGGCCGGGATTCACACTTCTTTTTTTTTTGAAGACTGAAGTCTTCCCTCACCTCCAAGAAAGAGAGACAGGGAAGGTCCCCACACAGCAGTGTGCGTGCCAGCAATGCTCTTCTCTTCTGCCGACCGACGCCACGGCCAGCTAGCCAGCTAGCCAGCGGCCATGTGGAGCGTGAGGATTGTCAGTGATAAAGCGCCATGGGCCATCTGTTAGCCAAGCGGTCCACTAAGAAAGCCTCCCCTCAAGCCTTCAGATATGAACAGTAAGCAAGCAAACAGCCGGAGGGGAAAAACACAAACAAATGGTTTATGACTTGAGTTTTTAATTTAAGGTGTTGTGTGCCCTTAGCTGCCCCCCTGTAACCACAAAGGTAAGGCGGCAAGGCAGGGGCACCTACCGCTAGAAATTGTGGGCCCGCTGAAAGACAATAATTTTGGGCCCTCCACCTCAACCATGTCATAGTCCTCTGTGGGCCCCTGTGAAGCTCTGGGCCCCCTGAATTATTCTGACCTCCTCTTAGCAGTGGCCCTGAGGTAAAGCAATGTGTGTGTGTGTGTGTGTGTGTGTGTGTGTGTGTGTGTGGAGGGGGGGGAAAGTGATTCCTAAAAGGGGGAGCACTAAACAGTACTGAGAAATGGTACCTCATAGCCAAAAGTTTTTATTAATGGGGAGGGGGGTGTCACTGAATTCTTTTTGTAGGGGCTCAACACTTTTACTAGCAGCCCTGGTGGAGAAGACATGATGTAACTCCCCTCCTTTGCTCCAAGGGTTGAGAGGATGAAAGAACATCAAATATTAGATTAATTGTGGATGCCATTTACTGCAGTATCCCTGTATTTGAACTCTCGTTCCAACAGTCGGTGTAACAGCATAAACAAATAACAGAGTAATGTCTTTTTTCTCTTGCTGGTTGGTTAGCATGTGTTTCCTTATGAATACTAATAACTAAATTAGCTGCTATTTAACACCAAGAATAAACCTCTTTAGCTATTCATCTCTACAAGATTTTCCAGGGACTTTTACAGTGACATTGTAGTGTTGCATAACACATGTGTTTGTCTGGACTGTTTAGCGTGACAGTGTTTGTGTATGTGTGAATGGACACATTTCGTGTCAACGGAAGCGGGTGACACCTATTTACAGATGCCTGTGTCAGGTGTCACATTTGGGGGGGTGGTTGCATGGGTGGGGGTCACACATATATAGATTTATGACGAGAGATGTCCGTGCTTGGAGTCTTGAAGTCAATAGTGTGAGGGACGTGACCCCAGAGGTCACCTTGCGTGACCCCGGGCAGACAAATCATCCGTTTACCAACGGCCCAGCCCTCGGCGATGATGCTTTCGGGGGAATGGAAATAGACACAGACACACACACACACAGACACACACACACACACACACACTGTCAGGCTGTGAGGACTCTCGGCAAAACCCCTCAGGCACCACGGAGGTCTCCCATGACGGCTCCACGGAGACGGCGGATCACCAATTGCCGGTCGACCCTTTCCTGTCATGTGCCGGCCTGCCGGGTTGGCGCCATGGCAACCTTTTTTTGGTTGGTGGCCGAGAGAGGTCAAAGGTCGTGAACTGTGATGACGCTTTTAGTGTAGGCACCGGTCACCCTGGAGAGGCCGTCCACAACAGCTGAGTGTTAAGTGGCTGGTAGCAGTTAGTATCTTTGCAGTTGATTTTTCACTTTAAAAAAGAATCCCTGGACTTTTTATAAAAAAACTTTAAAAACTATTATTTTTATTACGAAAATAAACACAATAGAATAACACAATTAAAACAGATAGATAGATTTACATTATTGATCCCAATCTGGCAAATTGACTTGTAGTTACAGGATGATATGTAAAAACAAAACAAAACAAAACAGACAAAACAAAAAAAAAAAAACTTACTTAAACAAATTACTTTGACCAAATATGTTGTGGAATTGTGGATGCCACTGAAACGCTGAGATGTTTTCTTGGGTAGAGTAAGTGTGACTATGGCACTGGCACTACAATTAAAGAAAAAATGTTTAAAAAGAAAAAAAGAAACCTTCATAACTTATATTCAGGCAGTGTTGGCCTTGAAGTACTATTAAGGACTTAGGTCTTCAATATGTCTCCTTACTGCTTCTGTTTTACCACTCACCAGCTCAAACCATCATAGATATAGTTTTTTAGTAGTGGATTTTCTTCCACTGATTGTTGATGTTGATTCTCACAATCCTTCTTAGAGCCACCACATAGCCCCCCTCAAATAGCGAGCTCACAAAACTAAAGCAAGCAATTTCAAGAAAGCTGAATCCACACTAACTTTATGAAGGATTTCACTTTGAGCAGACGAATGGCTTTGCAAATAATTGTGAATAGGTTGTGTATATTTTCTGATAATAAAAACAAGGGTTAAGGGGAAAAATACCATTAGAGAGAGAGAGAGAGAGAGAGGAAGAGATATGGCTCCTTCGGGCAAGAAAGAGAGTGTGTAAAAGGGAGACAGGGATTCTGAGCTTGTTTTATGTGTGTGGGTGTGTGACTGAGAGAAAGAGGAGAGGTGGTTGTGTCTGTGAGTGTGTATGTGTGTGTGTGTCCGTGTGTGTTTGTGTGTGTGAGAGAGAGATAGAGAGAGAGTGCTGATTTTAACGTGTGTGGGTGTGTGACTGACTGAAACAGTGGAACAGTGAGAGTGAGAGAGAGAGAGAAAAAAAGAATGAGAGAGAGAAAGAATGAGAGAGCAGAGGACATGAGTAGAAGTGTATGGAACAGAAAAGCTGGAGGGCATGAGTGTGTGAGTGTGTAAGCCTGTCTGTTTGTGCACTTCAGTATTTCTCAATGATGAGCTACGTAACACCGTTCTGCCCCCTCAAACACCCCCCCCCCCCCCCCCCCCCCCCCCCCCCCCCCCCCACACACACACACACACACACACACACACACTCCCACTTTGATATCAACCTTGGCTTCGGACCTGTGCCAAAAAAAGCGAGTGTGGCCTTGCCATTTTCTGTCAATACAATTCCACAGTGCGAGCCCCCTTTCCTATTTTGACAAGTGCTAATTCACCAAGCGAGCGGCCCTTGGCAGGGACATCTTCCCTCGTGCTGCGCTGACGCTCCCAAGGACGCACCAAAGCTGCTACTCCTGTTTGCTTTGGCTTGCCTCTGTCTCTGTCTCTGGGCCCCAAGTCACAGCGATGCACAGCAAACTGTGTGTGTGTCTGTGTGTGTGTGTGCGCGTGTGTATGTGTGTGTCTGTGTGTGTGCGTATGTCTATATGTCTTCGTGTGTGTGTATATGTGTACATGTGTGTGTGTATGTGTGTGTGTATGTGTGTGTATGTGTCTGAGTGTGTGTGTGTGTGTGTGTGTGTGTGTGTGTGTGTGTGTGTGTGTGTATGTCTGTACTGTATGTGTGTGCGTGTGTGCATGTGTGTATGTGTGTGTGTGTGTCTGTGTGTGTGTGGGGGCTCTTCGTCTGTCGATATACACTCCTATTCAGCATGTTGTCTGCCTGTTCCATTTTGTTTTTATTTTATTTTATTTATCTTTCTTTATCTTGGGTTACACTTTATTTTACAGTACCTGTTATAATGTAACAAGGTGTGTAGCAACACATATACTGTGCCTTAGGGTTATGGATTGGATTGGGAATAGTGTTAGCTATGTACACTGTAGGTACATCATGTTTCATGTATTGTACATGCACCGTGGAGGGGACCGTGCAATAAAGTGTTTTAATAGCATTTTAATATTTAATAGCGACCATCAACCTGCCAAGAGAAAATTGGAAATGGAAAAGATGAAAATCACCCTACATGGCCACAATCTCTGCATATGTAAATTGCTGTGTATGTGCTGTCCCTATTTTAAATCAATAAACTTCAAAAGAAAAACACTTTCAACACAAGACGCTATTGTGGTGCGGGTCAGGTTGTATATTAGATCTGGGTCATTCATTCCCTCTAGAAATATAATTCCTTGAACTAGGTGCTATTATTTTAGTGGATATTTTATATGAATTTCTGTAAGCTCGCTGAAGTCAAGGCACTACATGAAAAATATGCAAAAATGAACCAACCTGTTATGTTTTTTTGGAGCATTTTCTTTATTAACTTATTCTTCTGTTTGCCAGCCGTTTTAAAACTGCAAATCATGTAGGTGACTGAGGTGATTTATCAGTACAGTGATATACCACCTGAGGAATGCGACCATAGGTTTCTGTGGTAAATTTACGCCCTGTTCAGTAAACACTCCTTCTGCCATGTTTGATCTTCCAACACCAACTTTTGTGTAAAGAGACCAAG